>JAODOY010070387.1:0-16258 GCA_025399855.1 Forbesichthys papilliferus
GAGTGTGTGCCAATTACAGGGGTATCACACTACTCAGCCTCCCTGGTAAAGTCTACTCCAAGGTGCTGGAGAGGAGACAGATTGTTGAACCTCAGATTGACAAGAACAATGCGGATTCTGTCCTGGTCGTGGAAAAACTGACCACCTCTTTACTCTTGCAAGGATCCTGGAGGGGACCTGGGAGTATGCCCTTTCGGTCTACTACTGTTTTGTGGCTCTGGAGAAGGCATATGACCGGGTCCCCCGGGAGATACACTGTAAAACCTGACAGTACATCTCAATGAATTTAACTAAATTAATATAACTTGAACGTAAAGAAATTTGGAGTGACATGAGTGTTTACATTAAACCTTACTCAAAAGGGAATCATTGTTATAATAGCTTAGTCCGTTTGAGTAAAGCTATTGTTTTAGCAGATTTTAAAGACTACTAAATAATTTATTTAAGTTATAGGACCTAATAACGTATATTTTTAGGCTAAGGTTTGCAGGTCATGAACATATCATCAAACTAAAACCATATCTTTATTTCAATACTATCTATCTGTTTGTTGGATTATAGATTATATATATATATATATATATATGATACTAAATTGTGGCATCATTTTAAAAGCCATATTAATTCATTAACATTATTCTAGCGCTTGAATTTTAACTACTGTACACAACCTGAAATATAAGCCAGTCTTTTCATAGTCCAATGTATGTCTTCAAATAGGTGAATATAATTACATGTTGACTGTGATCTGCAAGGCAGTCAGTATATTGTATTTAACTAACATTCTATAAAACAGCATTTAAAAAAAAAATCAATCTCCAGTAATCTACCTAAAATGGTAGGGCAAATAATGTAGTCTCCTGTTGAATATTTTCCTATAGGCATGCATAGATTGGCTATACCAGTAACAGAGAAATTAAATATAGCCACACAATCAAGGTAAAATAATGTATTATTTTTATGAGACAAACAGATCTGATCGATTCACTGTTTTTACCCATAGAACTATATAATAAACAAGGAGGCATCCAGTGGTGCCTTGTGTGTGAACTTGTCAGCAGAATATCCCAGAATGCATTTCAAATCTACAAGCGGCAATGGCGCAGTGAGAAAACGCCAAAATAGTAGCTATACTATTTTGGAATTGGAACTACTTTTGGAATGGGAACGAATTTGGAACTACTGTTATTGTGTCACGAAATGCAGTTTTAAGCATTTTTGAAGCGAGAATATATATGTTTTAACTTCAAATCTGTGGTCGATTTATCAAGATCTAGTTAAAAATTTGCTACAAAGAATTCGGAAATGTGACAGCCATGACGACACCCCGCCGGCCCCTGGCAAAAAAAAAAGAAAAGAAAAAAAAAGACACCTGGCAGCACGTCACTGTTTCGTTCATTGATGCCGCTGGCTGATCCCGCCGCCTTTCAAAATGTTCCATGTTTTACTGTTTACTGTGTTTACTTGTAGGCTCCTTAGTGGACCATACGGTAAACAAAGTGACTCCATATTGTCTCTTTATGGTTCATTTTGCCGGTCCCAAGCCCGGATTAAGGACGAGGGTTGGAATTGTAATATAAAAAACACATGAATCGACAGAAGAAAGTAGTTCTATATATGTCGGTTGTTTTTACTCACTTTTTGTCTCACGACGTTATTCCTCTCCCACAGCGTCATTCACAATGACATGCATATCACATGGCAAATTATGCAAATTAGGCGATGACGTCATTTAGCGACTTCTAGTGACTTTTAGAAAAGCCAATAGCAACTTTCCTTACTGGGGAGTTGGCAACACTGAGATGACGGCAGCCCTGTGCCTGTACCGTGCACAAAAATACTGCTAATTTCTTTCGTGGTTTAAATTCAGTAACGGTCTAAATTAGTTAAACTCTGAGAAAAATGTTTCACGTAATGACATGGAATGCGTTTGTGAGATGGCGCACTCTACACTAACGTATAACGGACGACAATGATTCTCAGTGTCTGAGGATATCCACATTCAACATGAGATTAGTAATTAATTTGCCATATAGACAACACTTATTCTAACTTTCTCCTTTTGATACAGATTGTAAATATATATATAATATAGTTTTCTGTAAAGGAGGGTATACTCAGTTATTTTGAATGATTCCAAAGCACCATTTGATGATACATTATCCCAGATACATTAGCAACATTGTCCCATCACCTTGTTTCTCAGCTGTTGTATTTTATGTTCATACAAATATGAACATAAGACACGTTAAATTTGCTGAAAAATGCAGTTGAAAGTGAAAGGACATAATATAGTTATTACATGTACAATAGTGTAAAAAGGCATTACAATATATAGTGTTCTTGGGTGTGGGCACTTTCAGAGACTTTCAAGATAGTAAAATGAACTAAAACTATTTGGCTGTGCAAGACTCCTGGTATTTGTCCATGACATGTCCTTGGATGATAAAAGCAACAATTGTAAGATAGGCTATTACTATTGTTAATGAGTATCAAATGCAACAAGACAAATATCAATCCAGATATATGTTGGCAAACGTCAGGTTCCAGAGCAAAAATAGATAACAATGTGAAATGTACTAAAGGGCAGACTGATGAAAGATAATGACACTGCTGAAATTTCGTCTTGTTTTTTTTTTTTTTTTGTTAATGATAGTTTAAGCATCTGTGTCCAAGAAATTGTAGAAATGGAGGCTAGGCTCCGCATGTGTCTGTGGAGAGCATTTTAGTCTATGGTGGAGGATTGAGAAAGGTATTTTCAGTGTTGTTGACCTAAAGTTAAGCTATTTGTTTCTAGGATAGGATGTGGATACTCTTTGTCCATAATTCTCTTTCTTCCTCTTTTTTCCCCTCCACAAAAGAACATCACAGGTTTATACTATTAAGCCATCCCAAGGATCAAAACATCTGTGGCAGCATGCAATTCACTTTCATATTTTCTTTGGTATGTATACAAAGTAACATTTTATTATGAAATACTGTAGGTCCTTGAATTGTTAATTGGGTTGTTAACTCAAATAAAGATATGGTGTAAAGCACACCACATTTTTATGATTTCTTTTTATATAGATTTTATATAAATTGATCGTAATATATTAACACTGTTAAATACTAAAATAAATAAATACATAAAAAGTATCCACCCTTTCCTAAAATGTTAGAATATTACTAATAAGTGTTATCGTGTCGCTTTATCCACATACTAGACTGCTACCCTGATTTAGTAAATAAATACATCTAATAAATACATGTAGTGTTATATAGACTATTCTACTGTAGTAGGCTACTAGTAACTAGATATATATGCTTTTCATCGAGTTGTCTTGTCCCTTTAAGGGGTGTGACCTAACGGGGAACTAGATCCGTATTCTTCTGTTGCTGATGGTGCTTTGCCGTTACTTCATGCATTTTTGCCAATCTTGAAGGATTGCTAAATAGCCTAGACTACTAATCGAGTAGATTATCCAGGTAAGAACGAACCGATTAAGGCAGAGTTATTACAGTTACATGGTTTTAATGTTTAGACTGCTAAACTAAGCTATACGCCGTATATAACACAAAGTAGGTCAAAGTTTGTGCTACGTTATTATTGTTACAGGACGTCGTTATGACGTTTCTCGCTGCAGCCACAACAATTCGTAGGCTACCGGTACCTTCTACTGTATAATGATTAAAGCTAACTACCGGGATGCAAACATGCGTATCGACTTTGGATCGAATCGAAGTTGTAACGCAGTAGTAACGAAACAATTTGAATATGCAATTTTTATGTCCGGTGTGGCTCGACATAAAGGCGAATTAGTGAAGAGTCTATACATTTCGCTCTGGCCATTGTGTGTATTAACAGCATGTTATAATAACAACGTTTAGTGTTCTTCCCAGAATGTCCCGTCAGGAACAGGCAGTGGCCCGTGCGAGGACAGCATTCCTCACCGGCAGGTCCAAGGTATTAGAGAACCGTATACGCCAACTAAGGAATCTTCAGCGATTCTTTGCTGAGCGGCAGCAAGAAATACAGCAAGCCGTCAAAAAAGACCTCAATAAGGTGACAGTCTGCTTTTTTAAAGCCTCTTCATTATGTAGGCTGTTCTTGTCAATATCACATTTTCTGGCTTTCTAGAGCGAGGTGGGAACACAGCTGTATGAGACCTTGGGCCTGGAGGGTGAGATAAGCCTGGCCATTAACAAGCTGAAAGAGTGGGCTGCCCCCCGCCCTGTACAGAAGAATCTCATGACCCTTGCGGACACTGTTTACATCCAGCCAGAGCCACTGGGGGTGGTACTGATTATCGGAGCATGGAACTATCCCTGGGCCGTTACCATACAGCCTCTTATAGGAGCCATCGCTGCTGGTACTATATCGATTGGCTGTGATATCTGTGTGTGTGTGTGTGTGTGTGTGTGTTCAGCATATAAGTGCATGTAGTAAATCTATAGTCATAAATTAGTCAAAGAGCTGTCCATGAGCTTTGCACTCAGTCGCTATCATGAATTAATGTACCAATAGAAGTATTTGTATGTATGAACTATGGCTCCACTTAATAGCCACCCATGTATGCCCTGCTCACATAATTCACCTCCACATTATGAAGGACCTCTGTGAAGTTGGCACCCCATATGAGAAGAATTATGTATATGTATTATAATTAATGGACTGCATTTATATAGCGCTTTCATCCAAAGGGCTTTACATTATTTGCCTCAAATTCACACACACTGATGGCAATGTCAGCCATGCAACAAGACACCTGCCCACCAGGAGCAGTTAGGTGCTCAAGGACATCTTTACAATTAGTGAGGAGTTAGCGGGGTTCGAAACAGCGAGTTCTTGATCACCTATCGCATATCACCTGCTCTACCACTGCGCCGCGTGCCACCTAAAAAGTATTTTCATGATTAGGTTAGATAGATGTTTACATGTTAAGCCTATGAGCGATACGACCCATTCCAGTGCAAGACAAACGAGAGGACGATGACGACATGTTAAACATTAATTAAAATAACCGATGATGCACTTAAACAAAAGTGTACAAAAATATTTGTAACATTATTGGAGTGCTGAGAAAGTCACACTATAGTTTTCTCTAAAACTTGAATTCAGATTCTTACCAACTGTCAACTGTCACGGAGGTTTGGGGCCAGGATGTTTTTACGCTGTTATTATAAACATTGCTGTTTGCTTGTAGCTGTTTGACAGCCTTTTTAAGGTTTTATCGTCCCTGTGGCTATGCAGTGTTGCGCCGCTCATGTTGGAACAACACTGGCTATGCAATACTATATATATACATATATACTCATATTTAATAGGAAAGTCTGCTTGCAGCTGGACTTTTACCTCAGACCATACAGACCGAATGAAATCAGCCGTCTTGCATCATTGACATGAGAGAAATGCATTAATATGAAATGCGTGTAAACTAGATTAGTTTTACATCAGCATAGCATTCAGTAAACAGTAAATACATAAATAAGGTATGAAGAATGTATTATTATGCAAACCCAGAGATTATATTTGCTTTGGTTAATAAGTTACAATGAGGTCACTGTTCATTTTTAAAACTACTGTTTATTTGTAATCTTTTCTGATTAGCTTTTGCAAACATAAGGTGTGGCTACAATTGCAAGAATATACTGTACTGTAGTATTAACATGTTGCTGAGACGTGTCTATCTGAAAATGCACACGTTTGTTATTTAAATGTTACAAACAAAGTAACATTTCTATTTTAAAAATAGAAAGTGACATAATGTACTGTACATACTTTAAGGAACGCGGCTAGATAGGACGTCCACTCATCGTTGAAACAGAGAAAATGTTGTCGTCCCATGTCCCAACTCCACCCCATCAGCACGTACAGGCTCACGCTGTTCTCTACCCCTCCCCCTATATTGTTTTTGTGGACATAAATCAACAATGTGCCTTTATAATCTGTGGTGTTTTGCTTATAGGTAATGCTGCTGTGGTCAAGCCATCTGAGGTGTGTGTTCATACTGCAAAGGTCATGGAGGACCTACTGCCACTTTACATAGACAAGGTAAGTAAGAGTGGATATAACATCACACATATACAGCATTTAGCACATTACATGTAGTTTTTATTCTTTATCCTTATTTATAGATATTCATTAGAAATGATCTCCCCCTGCTGGCAAAACAGCATAATGAAATTTTCCAACTGCCTGTAGTAGAAAATATGCTTAAGTGTTGACTGAATGTTTGTATCCTCCTGTGCCAGGAGCTGTACCCTGTAGTAACAGGTGGAGTACTGGAGACCCAGGAGTTGCTACGGCAGCGATTCGACCACATCTTCTACACTGGTAACAGTATGGTGGGCAAGCTGATTATGGAGTCTGCTGCCAAACATCTGACGCCAGTCACCCTGGAGCTGGGGGGCAAGAGTCCCTGCTACATCGACAAGAACTGTGACGTGTCTATAGCCTGCAGGTTTGATCCCACTCTAGTTAAACTGAACACGAACCCCTTTGTTTGAGGAGTTAGCTAACCAAATATTTTCCTATTTACATTCCTATTTACAAAAGTCATTGTATTTCTGAGTGGAGCCCATCAGGATCAGTGTTTTTAAATGAGGGTGTAGTGGGAGTGGGGGGGCTTGCAGAGCAGCCGAAACCATTTGTTTAACTGCAGGACTCGTGCGACCTCTCTCGTTTGCTCTTCATTATCTGTGCCTTTCCTGTACAATGTCATTCATGCTGATCCGACCTCTGACCTTTCTCGCCTTGTGCTGCAGGCGTATCGCCTGGGGGAAGTACACAAACTGTGGCCAGACCTGCATCGCTCCAGACTACGTACTGTGTGAGCCAAGCCTCCAGGAGCAGGTTATAGAGGAGGTCAAGAAGGCCATCAAGGTAGTTATATGTGGCTGTATTTCATTCTGTATGTCTTCGATTGGGTCTAATAACCTTCAGATGTAAGAGCTCACTAACACTGATTGAATGGTGTCCCATCTCAGGATCTCTACACAGACAACCCAAAGAGCTGCCCAGACTACGGACGCATCATTAACCAGCGTCACTTCAAGAGGATCATGGCATTGACATCGGACAGCACCATCGCAGTGGGAGGAGAACACGATGAGTCAGACTGCTACATAGGTACTTTTTTGACAGCTGAGCACCGTGTGTATATCAGTTGTTATTTATGGGTAGTCCTTGTTATTCCTGGGACTCACTCAAGGTGTTCCAATCATACATACATCCATACAAATCGCATTTATAATTAGTAGGGGTGTATCGGTACATTGAAGTCACTGAAGTTCGTTCACACCGCCGTTCAAAAGTCACGGTCGGTACATTCGGTGACTGCTTTTTTACACAATTAGCTTATAACCTATATGAACCCACTTTTTTTTTTTTCGTGCCATGGAAAAATACAGTATATTGTAGGAGCAGAAATATAATACAAATACGTTTTATTAGACCAGCCACGCTCCTTTTCCTAATCATTTTATTGATCCAACTGTACACACACACACACACAAACACATCAAACTTTACACAGTTTTTGTTACTGTGCACCTGTGTGGAGGAGGTTATATGCACTCACCCCCACACGTTACAGCAATGCAACATTTATAATGCGCTAGTTACTTACTAATATTGCTGGCCATGCGGCACAGGTAAAAATCCATTGTTAATCTGCATGCAGTTTGCGTTAATCTGCATGCAGTCCAAATGCGGAGAAAAAAACTCTGAAAACTCTTCCACTTGGTTCCGCGTGCATTGTGCAATGCTCTTTAATGTAGAACAACGCCAACACACCGTACTTTTCTGATCCTACACTCAACATTTTCACCACACAACTGTTCTGAAAGCATGACAGGCGGATCTAATTGAGCTAAGGCTTACAGCTTAAAGGCAGCATGTGAAACTCTTGCGTCTGAATTTTGGTTCCCCATTATGATCAACTTCGCACCATACAACAACATGCATGCACCGAACCGCAACGTCTGTATCGAACGGTTCGATGTGAATACAGGCACCGTTACACCCCTGCTAGTTAGTTAGCTACTGTATGTCAAAAGTTTGTCTGCTGTTTGTACACAATTTGTAGTCAATTTCCCATGACCGTATTTGAATCCTTTTTCATTACACATGCCTTGTTTTGGTTGCGGTTAACCACAGTAGCTCTGCTGTAAATGGTCAAATGAAAAACCGGAACCATCACGATCTCAGAAGCATCCCTACACTAATTTGTCTATGTTTGGTTCAGCCCCTACAGTTCTGCGGGACGTAAAGCCAGAGGCAAAGGTTATGCAGGAGGAGATATTTGGTCCGGTGATGCCCATTGTGCCAGTTAGCGGGTTAGAGGATGCCATCAAGTTCATTAATCAGGGAGAGAAACCTCTCGTCCTATACATATTCACACCTGACAACAAGGTATCCAGTGACAAAAAGTACACAAACAGTACACACACACACACACACACACACGCACACACACGCACAGGCCTAAGCCATGTACAGGAAAACAAACGTGGGAATGTAAAAACGTGCGTGCACACACGAGTATGAAACATAAACATACACATAAGCATACATTCTCACTATTCTCCTCCTCCTCTCTCTGTAGATAATACAGAAAGTGATAGATGAGACCTCCAGTGGAGGAGTGTTGGCCAATGACTGTCTTGTACACTATTCTGTCAGCTCGCTGCCATTTGGTGGCGTAGGTGAGTAAGAACTACTGTAAGCAGGAAACTTGTTGAGCGCACGTGATCACAGCACAACACTGTGTCTTTACTGAAAACAAATGATTGGTTGGCATGAAATATTCTCGGTTGCGGTACACGATTAACAGAAACTTCCTTCACTGACTTCCATTGTTTCTCAACATAATTTTAAGAAGTAAGTATGTATTTGCATTTTGGATTAAATATTGAACTTCACATTTTGTGACAGACAAATTAGTGTGTGTGTATGTGTGTGTGTGTGATATTGTAACATTTTAAAGGTACTATTAGGAGTATTGTTGAGGTGAATTACTTGAAACGACATTTCCAATGATTTGAAAAGTGTATTCATTTATTTATTTTTTATTCACGGCTATAGTGATGCTTAAATTTGGTAGCAAGCAGTGCTCTTCTCTTTTATGAACAACAACACAAACAAATATAACAAATCAGGCCCTTCAGCCCTCATGCTGTGCTGTGCTCTGCAGGAAACAGCGGCATGGGTTGCTACCATGGCAAATTCAGCTTTGACCAGCTGAGTCACTTGCGAGGCTGCTTGATCAAGCAGCTGAATATGGAAGGTGTGAACAACATGCGCTACCCACCACACACACACAAGAAGCTCAGCTGGGCCCGCTTCTTCATCCTGTCAAACCCTGACCTGGGCTGGGTGGGTCGAATGGCTCTCTTAGCCATCCTTGCCGTTATGGTGGCCTATGTGCTGAAGGTAAGCTCCACTACAGTGGTTTGGTTACCTTACATAGAGAAATCTAATCTAGAATAAGATTAACCTGGCTCATTGGTTTCAACAAAGAGAATTACCTGCTTATGACCCTTTATTTCATTTTCATATGTTGATGCTTCAGTTAGCTACTTTGTAGCTAACTTTGTAGCTAACTGTAGCTACATTTAGCTACTTTGTAGCTAACTGTGGCTACAGTTAGCTACTTTGTAGCTAACTGTAGCTACAGTTAGCTACAAAGTAGCTAACTGTATATGGCTGTTTTTATTGAAAAAGAAAGAAAAACAGTCCAGAGAGACAACTACAACTAAACCAAGCTGGAATAGAAATGTCTGATTCACATAGACTGAATTGTAATGCTATTTAATAGAGAGAAGGTTAATACTTATTTATTCCTTTTTTGCCCACAGAATTACGCCCTGTAAGGAATCCCCATTAATTCCATGAGAAGAGGTCTGTCATTTCTGCCAGGAGTGAAGTTTAACATGCACATCTTGAAGAAGTTCTATCTAAAGTGCATCTGTAATAGAGGGTCTAGGTAATAACAATGAATTATTAAGCGACATTTTAGAAGGCCTAAATTTAGGTATTTCAACTAAACAAGATGATTTATCATGTGTATGCACTTTAATTTGTGAGAACACAAATTAAAGAAGGCAGTAGTATAGATATACTGCTGCGTTCTTGAATCTAGTTAGAAGAACACCTTTGAACCATTTCTAACCTGTGTAGCTATTTTAATGAAGTAACATTAAATTAATTAAGATTTTGTTTTACTTTGACAATGTTTGACAACTTTTTATGACTATCTTCATATTGCTGACAACATTTTTGCTTACTCATAGCTCAATGAAGGACCTTTTACAGCTCAAGCTTTATACTGTTATTACAATTATACCACTATGTAATTAACTGGTACTTATCATACATTCTCACTGCCAGCGAGAGCCAGCTACAAAGCAACAGACCGTTATTCATTTCAATGAGTGCTGAGCGACAGGTGGCCAGAAACCCAACAAATGTGCAGAGATTTTGTGACTGGAGAAGTTGACCAATGATCAACTTTATTCAAATCTTTAGTGACGCTGTGTCTTATTGTCTAGTCGTTACAAGGCAATAAGCGAGTAGAGGTATTAATCTGATGCCCTTCCAATTGAAAATGTAGGAGAAGCTGCATGCTTGTTCATTTGCCAGGCCATACATTTGAAACAATTAAGGGTGTTTGGAAGATAAACAGATTACCATTGGGACATGGGCAAACATGCCCACAAGGGATGGCTACAATGAGCTACAAAATCGCTGGCAGTGTGTGTTAGATGTTTGCAATTATAAATTGCCAATTTTGCATTCCATTTTGTTTAATATATACTGTATTATGCAATCTACATGATGAAGCTTTTATTTCATTTTCATGATTTCTTTATTTCATTTATTTGGTATCAATTGTAATGCCAGAGATTTAGAAGTTGGTGTTTAGTATTATGTCCACCTGAACCCAATTGAAAGCTTTTATTTTTTATTTAATTTGATTTTTAATATACCCAGTGATAGATATGTCTGTGTTTTATGTTTAAGCAGCACTTTATTAAAATACAATAAAAAGCATTTCAGGAAAGCCACAAACTTTGAACCGAATCTAAATTGTCTTTCCATTTACCACAACAAAAATCTGTTTTTTAACTGTTAAAATGAAATAAACAAAGATGTACAGTATAATGATGTATGTAATGATAGCCTTATCTGTTATGCAGGTTTCTGTCAGAAAAAAACATATTTTAACAGTAACCACAAACGAAAAATAAAAGAGGAGGAATTATGTGTAGATTAGAGTAGATTATTAGCAAATGGACTGGTGAGATGTGTGAGGATACATTCATGCAGTTTACAGGTATGACAAGCAAGGTTAGGTTAATACTGCCACCACCAGGTGGCAGTATTTATCCTCTTTTATACCTAAACAGGCAGAATCACTCCTTACACAGGTGATAGTAGAAATAGTCATATGTACAGTATGTTTGTGTGTTGTTAAAGATGTACCTGTCCGTCGCTCAGATGGCTCTTCTGGCTGTTGTCTCTCAGTGTTCAGGTAAGACATGTATTTTGACACGTTTGTGGTTAAAGGAGGAGCTTCCATCCTTTAAATGCTTGAAATGCTGTAGGCTTTAGCCAGTGAACACATTACATAATTATCTTCAAAGTCTGCTAGGGACTTGTCAACTAGAGGACACTGGACTTTGCTTTTGTGTTATTGAAATGCTGAAACAACATAAGAACAGACCAGTAGCCTACATATATGTTGCTATACAGTATATACAGTATACATATGTGATTGCTAAATTACAGGTTCAGTTTGTGCAACAATTCATGAGTCCTTTCTAAAAGTTCTCATAGTGTGCCGCCATTGGTCACTATTGTATTTGCACCTGTGTTACATAGCCCTGGCTTTGTAAATTGAAACACAAACAAAGTGGTGCAGTCTGCACCACACAAACATATCTTAGACTTCGCAATGCATTTCCAATATGTGGGGTGGAGCGTCTAGCACCCTGTGTCATTGAAGGGAGAGATGTTCAAAAACAAGCTTTCTCCAGAATGACTGACTATACCCGACTATATGAATTTGTGCCTGTACCAGGCTAAATTAATGCTCTTCCCAGCACAGACATTTTTACATCATGTAACAATAATACCATAGAACTCACTTAATCAAGTTTTTATGTATAATTTGTGATGATTGTAATACTCTTTACTTTAGGACTATTTGTAAAATGTGCTGTATCCCCGGGGTCTATAGAGTATTTTAACCTGTGGATGCTTTAGGTTAGTCATTGGTACTTACAGTCTCATGGTTATGTCGTGTTGGTGTAACCTCTAATTCGAGTTCCACACTGAGCATGTCTGCTCAGCAATTACCCAACAGATGGGTGCATGAGGTCATCGAGAGAGTCAAATGTCAGGGGCTTGGAGTGTACTGTATGTGTTTATGTCACATGCAGTATGATTCAATCTCATTAAGGTTAAACAACATCTCATTAATTTGGTATTGGTTGACCTTCTACACAAGAGGTTTTGAAAATCACTGTTTAGTGCTTTACGAAGTACATTTTCATGTTTGTCAGCTGAATAAAGCTCTCCACCTGAAAACATTCTACTTAACAGCCTTAATACAATAGAAATTACAATGTAATAAATTAGTTGAATTACAGCATATTAGACTGCTGGTAAGGCTGCTTATTTTTATAATGGAACGATTAATAGAAAAAGTTCATGTAAACTGTTAGTTTGTATACATTAATCAGATTGGAACCTGAGCTCATGTCAGAATATCTCACAACCACAGCTGAACTAAACAAAAAGGCCCACTGAAGTCAAGGTTTGAAAAGCAATAACTTTAAGCGATACCTTTGTGATAATATTCATGTTGGTGTTTGTGCACAAGATAAAACATAATGACTTCAGCTGGTGTACCCCTGCTTGTCAAGGGAAAAAGCTACCATTCTATGTTAGCATGTCACGCGGCTATGTTGCTGATTGATGGAACACTGGTGGGTATTGGAGCGTGAATGTGAGGGAAATATCCCGATCTGTTAATAAATACAGTGGCTGAAAAGGAAACATGGGCGTATTCCTGCTGTCCTATATAAAAAGTACTGTATATATACTATATGCATTTCTATAGGACTGTTTTTCTCTTATGAGGCTAATTTCTGTTTCATCGCCAGCCCAGATGTGGTGTTACGAGAGCCAGTACTCGTGTGATGACAGATGCAAAGGTAAGGAAAGCAGGCAGGGAAGGCCCAGTGCTTTGAGATGGACCAGCACGTTACTGAAAGGGCATGCAGGATCAGTCCCTAATTTAGCTCCTTTAATTCGTCCATTTGGAGTAGTCTGACTTGTCAAACTGTTGTCAAACAGCTGACAATCCTGCCAACACCTAAACATGTTGTAAAAAATACAACTAATTAGCACATCCAATTTCAGGTTTTTGAAGGTTTTCACATTTGTGCATTTACATTACCACAAATTAGACCATATATAATTGTGAAAAGTAAATAGTGATAACCACCAATGGAAAAAATATTGAACCAAATATTGATTTTGTAATTATTTTCTGACTGGAAATAATTTACAATAATAATAAATTATTATTAATAATGTTAAAAATCTGATACTTAATGTACTTAAATACGTAACACTTTTGTTTTGTTAACAATTTAGACCCTATCAGGTGGCAAACCCAGTTCCCAAAGTGTGGCGATCTACGCCAGTCACCTATCAACATTGTGACTAGCAAAGTGCACGTAAACAGTGCCCTGCCCCCTCTTCACTTCATTGGTCACAACCACAAACTCAACATCACCGTGGAGAACACAGGACACGCTGGTAACTATGGAACCCCCGTGCTTTAAGTTTCAATGTTTGGAGTTATACTCCCTGATGAAACCCATTCACCATCGCTATCTGTTCCCTATATATCTATAGCCCACTTCAACCTTCCCCAGTCACTTAGACTAGAGGGAGGAGCTCTGCCAGGGAACTACAGGGCGGTTAATTTCCATTTCCACTGGGGTGTGGATGGAGGACCCGGCTCAGAACATACTATAGACGGCGAGAGATTCCCTATGGAGGTAAACCAAGGACGTCAGGACAATAAACAGATTTCAGCAGAGATTACACGTTGACCAAGCTATCAGACATACAATACTCGTGTCCGCTGCATATCTCAAGGAGATGTTTGGACATTCAACAGTCAGTTTAAGAGGGCCTATTGTGTTTATCAGTGTTTCATAAATGTGTTGCATTTAGCACACACACCTTCTATTAGACATTACATAGGTTAGTGCTTCATAGCATAGCATATCATAGCATAAACATATAATTTACATTACTGAACACTCAACAAAGCATTAATACGCAATAACTTATTTCCAGATGCATGTAGTCCACATCAAGGAGCCATATAGTTCTCTGGAAGAAGCAGAACTTGATACCACCGGCATAGCGCTGCTTGCCTTCTTGTTTGAGGTATAGGACATCTGTCTTTCTAGAGCTTTATGGGACAGATGCATGGAAAAATCAACACATTTGTGATCTGCTCAAAGACTTTCTAATGACTTTCTAATTAGCTGTTTATTACAGGAAACCACAGATGACCACCCTCACTTGAACACTCTGATAGCAGCTCTGGGTAGAGTTAAAAACAATGGTATGAACAAATATCATACAAAAACATGCCAAAACGTACCTGCTTCATTGTCAAACACCACATCACACTGCATGGATCTTTAGGCAACACCACAGCGATCCCAGACTTCCAACTGAGTGACATCATTCCACCGGCAAAACATCTCCATAGCTACTACCGCTATGTGGGCTCCATGACAGCGCCAGGGTGTGAGCAGGCAGTGGCTTGGACAGTGTTCCGCAAGACCCTGCCCATCAGCAGCCAACAGGTAGGCCTACACACAACGATAAGATGTCTGAAGTCTGTTGTAATCACAGTGTTTCTATAGAACTTTATAGACAGCAGACACATGTTAATTTTTGTACTGCTTTTATAGTTTTTATATGTCACTATTTTACTCCTCTGCAGCTAGTGACTATTGCTCAGCAGTGTCATTTTGGGACAGGCCAGCCCATGACTAACACCTTTAGGCCGGTGCAGCCCCTAGATGGAAGAGTTGTATACCGGTCGACTGCGAGTGTCGTCCAGGCCAGTGTGTTCACCGTGTGGCTCTGTGTCCTTTCAATGCTTTTTTAAAACAGTATATGTGTGTATATTGGTTTTGTGCAGACTCTTTTAATGTTCTCATTGAATACACATTTTTAGAGCATTTGTGTCTGCTTGGGGACCAATGGACCATAGTGCACTGGTCCTGAAAGTATATCATTTTCAGGCACTCAATTGTGCCACTAGGCCAGTGGTTGTCCTTAGGGGAGAATCCATGTATTTTATTTTTTATAAATCATATACTGGCAGAACTTAATTAAAAGCCATGTTGGGAAGAATTAGAACTGAATGTTTTCCTTCAGTTTTATTTGATGGGTTAGGGTTAGGTGAAGAATTACAGTATATGCTTACAAAATGGCATGCCAACATTGGGCAAATTCACTGTCTTAAGTTTATAAGGCGTTAGTGACACTGTTGAGACATTGAGGTAAATGCATTGTGTCAGTAACATACCTGAATATTAATTTATTAATTTAATTTATATCAATAGTATATGGAACAGCTTTAATTATGATGAGAAATAGCAGAGGATTTCAGTATGAATATACCAAATCCCCACATCATCCAGAAGCTGTTCCATATACTATTGATATAAAATAAATTACAATCAATAGTTCATTTTGAAATATCTTGTCATGATGCTCTAAAACAATAACAACATAAACAGTAAACAAATAGGTGAAACTATGTATTTTTTTATAGAGCCTGATACTTTGGTCCAGCTGAGCCACACTGTTCCGTTTTGAAGACCCTTTGTGTCAGACGTTTACCAGTACACCTCCTTAAATTATCTACAGTATGAGAAGGCATCCTGCGGAGACTTAAATACAGAAACAATTCCGTCATCATTTAATTATAAGACATGAAGAAAAAGTGTAAGAGTGAACAGGCAGTGTTTAGGGAAGTTACATTTGCCCGATGAAAGGAATAGGTGAAGGGGGTGTTTCCTTGTGAAATGTGAGCCAGTGCAGATCTTTGATACTGTAGTATTATGTGATGAAGGTATATTATATAGTCTGTCACTTTGTTTCTTACTCTGCCAAAAACACGGCCTGCTTTACTCCTGATCAGTTCCAGACTGTCAGCATTCTTCTTCT
>JAODOY010070398.1:0-16256 GCA_025399855.1 Forbesichthys papilliferus
TAGTGTGAAGCACTTTGTGTTACATGAATTTGTATGAAAAGTGCTATATAAATAAAGATTGATTGATTGATTGATATATATAAATGGACAAGCCCTTTGTGACGTCACCATAGACGGTGTATATATATATATATATATATAAAGAGAAAAACCGTCTGTGACGTCACCATATTGTATATGTAAGATACTCTATCATCATCATCATCAATCAATTGCACATTTTAAGGGCTATTAAGGGGCTTTATTGACTTGGTCAATTTGCCACAAGGGGCGTGGTGCTTTGTAATGCATAAATGCACGCCTACACCATTACAAGACCTGTAAGGGTCTTACATTATGCACCTGCTGTATCAGTTACAGTAGTAGACCCGTGTTTCTCCATCGGTACGGCACAGAGCCAAACCAGAGGCATGTTTGTGGTGGTGCCACACGGCTGGTGCGGCTGCACCGGCCATGATGAAATGTCTAGTAAGTGTGCCGACTCGCATGGATTGTGCCCGGCACACACACACACACATGCACGCAGCCGGTCCAATCAGACAAGCAGGATCCGACCAGCAGCTCTTGATCACTTCATACTTGGGCACACCATGCTTTACATTGCACAAACAAGCACACCGCCAGTAGTGTGCACGCGCACACAGAACAAAACACACGCACACACACACAGATCAACACAGACACAACCACACAAAAGACACACGCACACACACACACACAATTGTTTATGTCCATTTAAAAATATGCACACACGTTTCAAGCCCACGCACGCACGCACACACACACACACACACACACACACAGCCATGCTGATACAACCCTCCTCCCCGAGTGTTGCAGATGCCTGCCACCTCAGTTGGCATGGCAGCCGTTTGATTGACGAGTGTCGGCTGCAGGGCTGACAGCGGTTCCCCTGCCACCCTGCTCTTTGCCTCGATGGAGGGTTCTGGACGACCGCCAGAACCCTCCATCTGAACAGGTTGCATTTGAAACACGTTATCATTTAGTTACCTTGTCGTGGTACGGTGTTGCTTTATTACGCATTTGATTACATCTTTACAGTAAAACTTTTTTTTTTATGACGTTACATTTCAAAATATGTGTGTAAGTGTGTGTGTGTATTATATGATGTATTTAGTATGTATGTGACACTTGTTGGTTTTGATTTGAACTGCCTTTACTTGTCATTGTGTCTGTCACGTTGCCATTCACGGTGGGCCAGGGCTAATGCTGCATTAGCCACTCTTGCTGCTTGGCAAGCTGAGAACAGTTTGTATAGCGGTATAAAAAATGCATGCGCTTTAGTCTGAGAAAATAGGCCACTGTAACTCTCGGAGACGTCAGCTTTTTAGTCCGTTTTCTGCAGTGACAGCGTTGTGTGTGCGCCAACGTATGAAAGAAACTGTGTTGGCAGGATGTATGTCCATTTATGCCTGCAAGACAAAGGAGTGAACATTCTGTTCTATAACATTATGTTATATAATCATTTGTGTGTGTGTGATTAAATATGCACATGACTGGATATGCAGAGCTATATAAAAGTCGCTTCATCTGTAGCGTTAGCATTAAGCCAGTGGCTCCACTGCTGTTCTGCTTGGCGTTTGATGTCTAGACAAACGGGCATCTCACCCTCTGACAGCATGCATTATTATGAAGGCAAACTCACAAGTCCCCTGGCTTCGACTCAGAAGTAGGGAATTCATCTGCCAACGGGGCTTTGAACGCAAATTTAGCTTTTCAGTGTGTTCTGGGGAAAAAACCAACATTAAAGTGGCAATACTTGAACCTGAAAACTGTAGATCTCTAGATGTACGTTTTCAGGTGACCAAATCTCTTTCTCTCTCTCACCCCCATCCATCTCTCTCTCTCTCTCTCTCTCTCTCTCTCTCTCTCTCTCGCCCCCTCAAGACTCGGGTTAAAATGTTTTTTATTCAAAGATGAATGACCTAGACATATTTAATAAAACATGGGATTACTTTTTGTGGTGCAGCTTGGAAGTTGAAGATTGAATAAATGTGTTGTAAAAATGTAATTCTCTCTCTCTCTCTCTCTCTCTCTCTCTCTCTCTCTAGAGGACACAGCGTTCGAGGCTGGGGTGCGGGTTCAGATCCACAGCCAGGCCGAGCCGCCATTCGTCCATGAGCTGGGCTTCGGCGTCGCGCCTGGCTTCCAGACCTTCGTAGCCACCCAGGAGCAGAGGGTACGTATTGTGTCCCTGAACCATCCCGATGTAAAGTATAATTAAGACCAAGAACATTTAATAAAGTTCCTCTATTTGGATAGTTCAAACGTTTCTGACCAAAAATGTTCATAAATGATATTTATATGGGTAGTGTGTGTGTGTGTGTGTGTGTGTGTACCATCATTTCATGCCATCTGTACTATATAAGTTAGGCTACTATAGTCCTTCAGCTGATGTTGACTGAGAAACTATAGAACTTTGAATTAGGTCCTAAATCCTTAATGGAATTTGTAGAATATCAATATCATATTTTGTCATTCATTATAGTTAGTGTTTGGCAAGTTACTCAGGAATTGTAATACATTGTTACGTATTACGTACGTATTACTATATTACTTTAACAATCACTACCCTGTCTTGCCCCTTTCCGAACAATGACAACTTGTGTAGCCAGCTCATTTTATAATTTAATTCTCTTTATTGGAACAATAATGAACTTTAGGAGTCATCAATCAGCCAAAGTGAAAACATTGTAGCCTCTCAACCCCAGATGATTGGACAGGTTGGTTCAATTAGCCTACCCTAAGTTCACTAGGACCAAACGTCTCGTTCTTGTAACACAGTAATGCAGAATTACTTGTAGTACTGTAATAGTATTACTGTTTTGGAAAAAGTAATTAGTTACACTACTAGTTACTGGAAAAAATAATATTGTCCAACACTGATTATATGTCATTAGAATTTAGATGATTTTTGTCAGTGGAAGTCAGGGAATTTGACCTTTGACGTAAGAGTGAGACGTCCTTGCGTCTTCCTCTCTCAATCACACGCCGACGCTCAGAGCCCCCCTCGCTAAGAGGCCCCTCAACACCTGAATGCTAACATTCATTACGTCTGGGGGCAATTGGTAGCCTGGTGCGACCAGGCCCAATATTCACCTGGTGAACAGGGTCTGGCCACACTCCATTTGGAAATATTAAGTCACACCTCCTACTGGGTGTAGACCTCTGGTTAACATTGCAACTATTGGACAGCGTTTTACCAGTGTTGCTACAGCTGTTTTGATCGCCTCATCTAGCTCTACCATCATTGCAGTAGCTCACTTCGCTTGTAATGCCCCCCCATGCCTTGATATAAATATAATGGAATAAATGCATTGCTAATGTGTATTCTTATTCATGAGGTATAGAACAGTTCACCGTACAGTTGGAATGAACTGTACTGTACATGAACTGACTAGCTATGGAGACCAAAACCGCGTTTTTATTTTTGCTGTAAAGTCAGACATTTTAACATTGCGGTCTATGGGGATTGGCTCCCTTTTGCAGCCAGCCTCACTCGGCCATTCGATAGCACTTCCGCGTAGTACTCCTTTCTCACCACCGGAGGGGGTTCACAGTGTAGCGCCTGTCCTCCCAGCTGGTAATTATCAGGCCATTAGCCCCGGGTTACCAGTGTCTACCGCTGCCTGCTCAGTCCTCTGACTCGATCCTTCTTACATCGGCCCTTTATTTGCCCGTGCCCTCGCTCGCCCATCACCGTCCGTCCATCACTCAGTCTTCCCACCTTGCCAGATGCATTGTCTGGCTCGCTCCCTCGCTCCCAGGACTCGGCGCCTTGATTGCCCTTGTCTGAGTGGGGAGATTTCTGTCAAGATTAATGCGTTGCCCCCTCATTTTCCAAAATGGTCTCTGTCTCTGGCATATGAATGAGATTTGTGTTTCTTTGGCAACCGTGAACTGCCGGAAGAGAGAGACTGAAATAAAAGGTTAAGAGAAACGATGCAATTTGATGGAATGATGAACAATTGGTACAGTTCCTTCAGCTGGAATTATTTCAAACGAGCATTACTGTACTTTTAGAATATTTCAAATCAGAAGTAGGTGGAACGGTTGGAAACTCGTGGCCTATGTGAATTGACCTTAGCTCAGCGAAAATGCACTGATATTTATAGAGATCTCGGCAGTACACGGGAGACAAAAATCACTAGAGAATCACAATCTAGAGCCCAGGGCTCATGTGTAATGTTCTCCCCGGGGTTTCCGTCTGATAACTTCTCTGAGGTGCCCTCTACCTTGCACAGAGAACACATGGCACAACTTCCACTGTGGGGAACACTTTCCAGCCTACGACGGTGAGAGCCACTGCTACCTCACCTCCAGGTAATGAATGCAGAACTCAAACTCAAGGACACCTGTTCCCACCATGTAAAGCTGCTCTCTGTCCGGGGATTTTGGTAGGAAAAAGCCCCAAAGGCATGTTCAGATAACACCACCCCTCCACCCCCCCTTAAAAAAATAAAGATCTCAATAATGATGATGGGGTTGAGTGTAATAATTTTGGATTATCCAGGGCACAGATTTTGGATGGAGAGTTGTAAAAGCGTATCTCTGTATGTGGCGTAATTAGTGAGTGATTATAATGAGCCCCAATCAGAGTCCCTGTGAAAATGAGCTTGACTGTGAGCATTTATGAACTCATTTTGGCTCATAACATCGGGTTTAGATTAAATCCACTTCATCTGATGAAGTGAGGGCAACGGGGCCGGCTATACCCAGCCCACTGTATAGTTTAATGTGCACGGACGCACACTTACTGCACTGTATGGAACAGGACATATCAGGTTTCATTCTACAGCAGAAACCCTTCAACCAACCCAAGTAATTCATAAAAATTCCCCATTCTTCTGTAAATTATGTTTTTCCAGGGAAATGGAGACATCGTTCTGCCGACACAGCCTGGCAACGTCTCGTGCTAAGCCTAGAGTCACTGCGTAGGTATTAGAACTCCATTCGGCCCTTCTACAATGCGGAAGTGCCCAAATCTGAAGTTCCTCGAATGGCCACTTGAAGCTGGTTGCAAAAGAAAGTCAATCCCCACAGACCCCCATGTTAAAATGTCAGACTTCACACTATATATATTATAGCTAGTCTCCCCGTTCATGACAACGCTACAGTGGCAAATCTTTATATACCTAATACAATTAAACCCGTTATTATGGGTAGCACGGAATTCCAGAGAGTCAGGCACTGCCAAGACAGAGATGTTCTTGGGACAGGATGGTCTAGTGGTCTGTGTGTTGAGCTCCAGAAGGTCGTGGTTTCGAACTCTGGTGTTGACCTACCTGTAAGCATCCTTGAGCAAGATGCCCCCTAACTGCTCCTGGTAGTTGGTCGCACCTTGCATGGCAGCAATCACCATCGGTGTATGAATGTGTGTGATGCCATGACTGGTTTATCCATATATTTATACAGTATGGTTCTACCTTGTCAACTCAGACCGACACACAAGTTAGTTTGAACCGTCTTCTCATTCAAACAGCGATATGTTGCCTAATTAAACTCCACCCAGCGCATTAAAAAACAAAGTTTCTTCTGCACAACCTCATTTAAGCCTCGCCCCTATAGTATAGCTTGGAAATCAATTTCTGATTAATAATGCACTGTGCCTAAGCAGCTATTAGGCAAAGCTATATCTGACACCCAGCATCTTGTGCTTATTTGATAAAGGAGAAATAATCACATTTCAGATCAACCACGGCTCACATTAATTAGCCCCCAAGCGATCTGAGCAGGTGCTTTTAGGCCCCCTAACGAGATTAATAGCACCCGGAAGGCGGTATGAATTTACGACGCGCATTGCCATGGCAACGCTAAGTTCATGCTGAGGATGACCACAGAACGGAGACAGTGCTCAGACATGGCCCTCTCTGGGATGGCAGATGTTTTGGCATCATGTTAGCCGCTGTTAGCATCGCTGTCAGTAAACTGCTGTCGATCGGTTGGCCGGCTCACCTCACTCAGGAGATCATCGGGACAACCTCAACCTGGTAGGAGAGGGTGGTGATGGTTGTTGTTTTCCAAAACCTGCCACCTCTAATCAGCGCCCTGCTGCCACACCTTTCACCACAGCGGAGGCTGATCGTGTATTTTTGGATGGCGAAAAAAGTCGGAGGTAAACATGGTGCTACGGCAACGCAGAGCCTTGCATGGGGAGGGGGTACTTATGGTTATTGAGCAGCCTGTCTGCATGGGGGGGGGGGGGTGGGGGGAACATATGGGTCCTCGACCGGCACTTCCTGGGCTACCTCATTTGCAGATGTCCAAGTTGATGGAGCTCCTGTGGGTTTTCCCATGTGAACATTTGGAGGGTGTGTGTGTTTGTGTGTGTGTGTGTGTTTTTTACAAAGGCTGGCGTTTCGCAAGGATTTTCACTGCCAGCATCTGTGTGTTGGAAGGCTTTTCTCATCTTCCTCCACTGCTCAGCTCGGGCTGGCTGGGTTTCAGACGACGGCGGGGGGGAGTGAGGGGGTGGGAGAGAAGCACATCACTGCACCCTCCACACTTTGGAACGACGAGCGTGTGCGTGTGTGTGTGTGGTTATTTCCATTTGGTTATTTGCGCGACAGTGGGGCAGTGGGTACAGCAGGGCGACAGGGGACCCAAAAGTCATTGGTTCAATCCCCGCTTACACCTCACCCAGTGTCGAGGTGTCCCTGAGCAAGACACCCAACCCTAACTGCTCCCGGTGGCCAGCAGGCGTCTTACAAGGCAGCAATGAATAAGTGAATGTGAGGCTCCTGTATACTGTCATACCTGTTATTTGGTTATGAAAATGAGGGAGCTTTTCTTGGTTATCTGCAAATAGCCTACCCTCAAAGCCCCCAGACCAGATATAACCATAAATACAATGACGTGAAAGTAAAATTAATTAGTTAATTAATTTAATTAATTTAATTAGTCTAAAATGCTTATGTAAAAAAGCTTATATAAATGTACAAGAACCTAAAAGTTTTTTGTTTTTAGATACATTAAATGTTGTTAAATCACAAATGTTCACCCAAACACGTAACACATGAAGTGCAGAGCGAGAGCTGGTTTCAGCGCGAACGCTCGGCGCAGCTCAGGGCAACCCCATCGTTTAGCAGCGCAAGCTACTGTAAAAACTGGTTTCAGATGGGTTTAGAGTGCAGCGGTGTCATTATCGCGTTGATGACACACGTCAGACACAGGGTCGTTTGCCCATCATATTCACCCCTGCCTCTGTGTTGGGTTACCATGGTTCCCCAACACATATTCCACACATTAACTAAACACCGTTTAGATTTTGTATCGCTATGAAAATGGGAGAATATGCCAGTCGGGAGCACAGCGGAAAACATGGTTAAAAATGAGACTCCCGCGTTTATCGGTAGTGGTTGGCAGGTATGTACGGTATTAGAAAAGCGCTATATAAATGTAGTCCATTCACCATTTTATTAATTGACCCACCCCCCCTTCCCCGCCCTTCCCTTCCCTTTCTCTCCCCCCTCCAGCTAACCTACCTTCCTCCCCCGTGGGGAGAGTGTGAGTCCAGGGTCCTGGAGTCGGGCTTCTTCCCGGTATACAGCGTGACGGCCTGCAGGATCGACTGCGAGACCCGCTACATCGTGGAGAACTGCAACTGTCGGATGGTGCACATGCCCGGTACGCTTCGGTCGGTGCTAATGCTGCCATATCGCTGCCGTAACGCCGCCGTAGCGCTGCCGTAAGCAACATAGTCTACACTGTAGTTAATAATCAATGATATGTGCTATATATCTGCTTATCCTCTTGGGCAGATTGACTACTGCTGTTTGATGTGCTGTATAAAGTACCTGAGAACTAGCCCAGACTAGAGAGACCATCCTGATCTCACAAGCTTCAGTTTAATTTTGCCTTGCGAAACAGTCCGGAAAGCCATTGTGATTGTGTCCGAGTAGCAACTGAACTTACCAAACAGCGTCGTATTGATAGCTATACAGACGTGGTTTAGGTGTGTGGCGCGGTTTAGGTGTGCGTGTTTTTGAAAAAACCAGCATGACTAGCATAACATTTTAATTAAATTGCGAATTTCTAAACTTGTTTTTACTATCTGACTTGTATGGTTGAGAATGAATGCTAAATGTACGCTTCACTGGACCAGCTGGAACACTTCTAAACAATAGTTTTATTTTTTAATTAAAGTACAGATACAATTCAGACAAATGGAAAGGCTAGCGAAATCATTAGTGCACTGCCTCAGTGAACCTGACATTCAACTGTCATTTATATCAATTAAATATAAGATTTTTGCTTTTCACCAACATCTCACATTGCCTACCATAAACAGAGGGTGGTAAGTGGGTGCTAATTTTCATTCTGCTGCCAGAGACTGAAGTACAGTACATATTCTGAAAATGCTGCAGGTTTTTTTTTTTTTATAAACGGAGCAACCCAAGTATGTGGAAAATTAAATGTGATGTTATTACAAGAGGATGGGGATGCGGTGCATTTGTTCACAAAAAGTTTGGAGTTATGCAGCTTTAAGTTGGGAAGGCGGTTAGGGGTGAAGAATATCAAAGAGCTGGTTATTGACTGGTTGCGTCTATAGTGGATTAGATGATGGGATTATCTGCATGCTGTTTTTATCCAAAAGGCAGCAGGCATCCCGTTTCTCAAACGACGTCCCTCGATCTCTTGGCGTGATCATGTGTGCAGTTTGTACTTACAAGCTTGATTCAAGAGCGCTAAATGTTTAAACATGCACGGATTCCAGCTGTTGACGGAAACCTTCCCTTCTCCACCATGCTCACTCCAAGGAGATTCTCCGTACTGCACCCCGGAGCAATATAAAGACTGTGCTGAGCCGGCCCTGGGTAAGTACATCCTTAAACACACCATGCATACAGTACTAGTTAAGTCTTTAGAAGGATTTGCCTTTGTTTCTTTGTGGAGCAAAAGTATAACATTTGTTCCAATAATAATAATTACCCAAAAGGCAAGAAGGTACTATAGCACACACACAGATTCCGGACAAAGTGGATCAATCTCAAATTCACGGGTTTATTCTGGCCATGTTACATTAAACATGTTTCGGTTCCCACTCTGAGGAACTCCAGAGCTTGTATGCATTCTGTGAGCTTGTATTATTGTGTACCCTCTGATTTGTTTTGTTAAATTGTGTTGTACTTGTTTTATAATCTCATATAAAGCTTATCATACAAGCATTCATGTTTCTGGCAATGCTCTTGTTTAGAATTTTGCTAAATAAATGCTAAACGAGAGTACTTTCCGAAAACTGTATTTTTTTGTATTATTGTTATTACTATACTAACAATAACTATTAATATTATAGATGCATGTCCGTGTGTTCAATGCATACAGGCATGGGTAAACAAACATATGGCCACGCGGGCCACCAAGCCAGTTAAGCTTGTGGCCAGAACTGTTTCTGAGCACGTCGATTGCTGATGTTTATACTGTACGAGCAAGCGTCGTTCACCAACGTTGTGTCAGTCGCACTTTTGGGTGTTTCAAAAAACGAGTGTTTCCAAATTGCTTGAACACTCTGCAAATGGTTTGTATTCATTAGTAACTTCATCCCGAACCTGATGTGCCTGGTGAAGTATCTGAGAAATAAAGACTGTCCTGAACCTGTTTGGTCCCAACATGTTCAGGCTAAGTACAACTACTTACATGGAACAGGTACAGTTAGGTACTGTATCCTGCTCAGGGATGCTTACAGGTAGGCCACCTGCGGGAGTCCAACACCCAGACCAAGGACCCCTTGGCTAATAGAAACACTGCACCTGTTACATATGGTATAAAATATTTTGTTGTCGGGACAACAATATTGTGTAGTGGGGCCTATAGAGAGCCAAAGTCATTTCCGATTATGGGACCTTAGTTTGGAAGAAAATATGTATGGTACTCAATTATTTTTAGATCACATTTGAACATACATTTGCGATCAAATAATTTGGAGGACCCCCCTGCAGTACCTCTGAGGCCCTTCTAGGGGTCCAGGGCCCCATGTTGAAAACCTCTGAGACTATCCTGTGCTACTGTACAGTATATGGCAGCCTGCAATATTCTAAAATAATTCTAAATGCAAGACTGCTGGCAACACTGGTGGTTGTTGCATTGTTGGTGGCCAAAACACCGAACACCCAGCAGTGTCCACCCCTGCATGCAGACATTGCTTCTGGCGCTGGGGATTAGGATTAGCCATTTAGTATGTACCTGCTGAGACGATGCTTGACAGAAGACTCCGCCTGCCTTCAGGGGAATTTGAGAACATTCTAAAATGAAGGCGGATTAATACAGCCATGTCCTCATGGATGCCAAAGCATATCTACAATGGGATGACTTGATTGCTACTTCCAACATGTCACAGATCGCATTTATCTGTCAAATAGAAAAATCGAGCATTTTAATAAGGTAACAACACAACACGCCTTGTTTAAGGGAGGCTTGGCAAGTAGGGAACTTGTTGTGCAGATTTAAGCAGGCAGAGGGTGATTGATGGATGGAAGGAAGGGTGTGAAGGAATTTTCACGTTTTCCTCATCTGTCACTCCACACCAAATTCTGGCTGAGATTATTATTCAATGATGCTGGTTTCTTTTTGATATATAGATTTGGACACGTAACTTATTTTATCAATTTTGAGATATACTCCCACTGGCCACATATCAGGATTTAATCATTCTATCTTTGCCACAGCCCTAATGCAGGGCTGGCCGATGGAGAGACTCATGAAATTCACATGAGATGCCGTCCTCGTGAATTTATTTAAATTGAATTTAACGAAATGGGGTTACGCATTTGGCTCCGAGGGGCTTATCAGCTCCCATAGAGTTTTTTTTTTTTGCTATCAAAGAAGCTAAAAAAATATCAGTATGGGTGAACCAAGAAGATACTTGCCGCCCCCAGCAGCGTTTTTAATATCTCACAAATGCTGTGTCCCCTCATAAAAGTACATAACCACTTATTATTAAATACGATTAGCTGTTAGACTACAATTAGCCCTTAGCCATTCAAATTCTAATGACATAGCATGTAGATGTACTCCCTGTAAACAAACACGAGTTATGCTTATAGTATTATTTTAATGATGTATTCAGCAAGCAAGAAAAATATAGGACACTGTCAATGCATAATCAAGGGTGGCAGAATCTACAATACATGTGATTGACACTGGTAAATCACACATTAGACCCTGTAATTCAGAACTGTTGCAGTAGAGAGTACATACAGTACACTTGTCATTACTGTAGCTTCATAAGCTTTTACAAAATGTATTAAAAGTAAAAGACTATATTGTTTAAACCAGACAGCACTCAGTCTCACTCTGCTAATTGTTTTCATTTGGGGAGGAACACATACACACATACACACACACACACACACACTAAGATTGAATTGTTGAATGCAAATGTTTCCCGTTTTCACAGAGAGATGTCTGATTGGAGTTTCTTTCAACACAGTTTGTGCAGACAGCAGAGAAACTTAATTTAATGGGAGACAGCTGTGTCAGTGAGCAATACCCTTATTAACGGAATATGTAAAAGTATGGAATCCAGGCAAAACACAATCATTCCCAGTGAGTCATGGCCAGAAGCGTAGCGGAATCATGACGGGCCCAGGTGCAAAATAAATGTAAGGGCCCTATGAAAAGGCTCACCGTCAGACCAGAACATGGTTTCCAAAGAAATATCAGTTAGCCTAATAGATAACAACTATAAACTAAAATCTATATATGTTAATAAAATGTAAATGGGACAGCCTGTTCAAGTTGACATCTTAAGAAATAGCTGCTATGGCGTGGCTTATCCAAATATTTAGCAAATTCGACTCCATATGGTCTTTGTAAGTTCCCTTTCAAACTCCAGAAACGAAAGCCTATTTAGTATTCCTGTATTTTATCCTATTAACTGAACCAGGTGCTTTACAGAACAGCTTGTAACAGACGATGTGATCAAACACAAAAATATTCAGAGAACTCTTCCATTTGAACTAGTGTGGCCGGAGTTACTGCATATAACATTAGCTGCTGGCATTGGTTAGCTTAGCAGCGCCAGCGCTTCATTCATAGAACTGGAGTTCGGGTAACTATAGAAACAACAATGCTTTGAATTAATAAATTGCAGAATGCATTTCATTACCTTAAGGTAGTAGGTATTGAAACTATTGAATAGTATAATATTAAGCAACATAATGTAATATTTTCTAATAATTACACTCAGATATCATTAAGACTTGTGTATTTGTAAAATAAAATATAATTTTGGTAAAACCGTGAGTGGGATCATGTTTCTTATTAGTTGGTCGCAATGAAGCGATCTTTTAATAATCAAGGATGCATTGTTCTTGTCATTGAGAGCTGCGGTGGCTTGCATTATGCAGTTCTGGGCTGGGATCACCGGGCCCCCAAGCATCCCGAGCCCTGGTGTGGTTACACTGGCGAGCGCTACGCCTCTGCTCATGGCAGTGTACAGTATGTTATTTGTTCTGCTCATGGCAGTGTACAGTATGTTATTTGTTTCTTAAAGGTGTTGCGAGTTGCATTTTTTGATGCATTCCCATGCATCAAATTCACTAAAGAACCACAAAGCAGTCAGACAAACCAAACTATATGACTTGTTCAGAGCCAAGTTGATAATGAACTCCAGATGAACACACAATTATCCATTAAATGTTTTAATTATCTAGAATGAATGCGGAATAGACTGGCTAATTTGGTCTTGTTTCAATTATGATATGCAAAACTGTCACAAAAATCCATATTTTCAACGGCTGTCATCAGCACTTCCGTGTGTTATCTACTTTTCTTTTAATAAAGTGTCATTGTAAATAAAAAGATATGCATTTAGCTAATATTACTACCCAGACAGATAGGTTACCATTTCAATAAAACCTGATAACTTTTACAAGAAGATAAAAATGTAAACTGAATAAAAAAATTGAAATAAAAAAGAGGCTAGTCTTTGAAAGGGAAATATTTAAAATGCACGCATCGGCTAGCATTAGCCTCACAACGGAGAAATATTAAGCGTTAGGTGTTGTAGGCTGTGGGCTTACAGCATTGTGCATCAGGACAGGGTCAAAGGGCAGATTTGAATGCAGGCGCTCGGCAGAGGGTGCATTTTAAGCTTCACTCATTGACAACTGTGACACAAGCAACACTGTTGTCGGGGGAGTAGACCTCAAAGCTAAACGTTGAGCGTGTCAGCGAGAGTGAGTTTGTGATCGTGTCTTTGTCCATGTGGCAGTGTGCCTTTGAGTTGCATGACCCCATTGCTCTGAGAATATAAAAGACCTATATTACAGAAACAGCAGCCACTTAATAATGCCTTGAGCACAGCGCCACAAAGGCCTCACCATGTCTGGAGACGCCCTGGAAACCAACTTAGACAAAACACTCGCTCCGCGTGATAAAACTGCTGACGTCTCACTTTTCCTTCGAAGTCCTAACAGACCAATCTGGCCACTTGGCAGCAGTTATTCTAATGCGTCCAGGTAGGTATTAGGGAGACCCTATCTAAATGAATTGGGAGAGAGCCATAACTGCACTTTCAATCGTCACCGGGACTGCAGGTATACAATCACCAGTCAAATTAGGAGTGTCGCGATATACCGGTATTGACCGGTATTAGTAACTGTGATAATAAAAAATGTAATATTGATATTGTGCTGAAAATGCACATATGATAATATCGTCTAAACAATCCCGTGCCTCCATTTAAACCTGACGGACCGGCGACTTTAAAAATAGGTTTTCAGGTGCGAGAGCAAGCTAGGCGGAATGAGACCATAGTTCTATGAATTAGACACACAAACAAGGAAATCAGCAAACGGGTCTTTGTTTGTGCGCTGGGGACACAGGTGGACATCGACCAGTGGAGCTCACCGGGGGGAGTTGAAGGGAAAGGCGCAGCTCCGGTTGTTACCTTATATTTCAAACTCCGACAGCCCGCCCGTGGTCCGTGCACCATCTTGGTTGGGGAAGTTGTGTTGTTGACATGTTCAACTTAAAAGTTGTTCTTCATGCTATATACAGTTAGAAAGCTAGTAATCTTACAATTGATTGATATAAAATAATTCAAGACACGATCATAACATCAGGTACACTCAACGGATATGTCAGACCACAAATTGCAGACATTTTAAAGGGTTAAAACGCAGCGGTGGTTTTTTGCAACCGTTCCTAAAAGACGAGGCTAAAGCTCAACTGTAATGTTTTAGCTGCTCGTTGATCACAAGCATAGCCTGCCCTGAGCTAGCAAGCACGTGTGCAGCCCCATTGCCAAATGTCACCATCAACATTTAGGCTACCGTCAACACATTTGTAAGTCTCAATATTCCAATCCCAAAGCGATTGTTTTCAAAAGCAAGAAACTGATATGGTTAACCTTTACCTTGATATGGTTAACCTTTACCTTGCAATTTTAGTCTAGCCATCAGATTCGTGGATTCATGGAAAACCTATAAACATTACGTCACATAGTACTGAGTGACAAATCTGAAATTTCACACACCACGCCATGTTTTAAACACGGTGCTACTACAGATTAAAAATAGGCCTACAGTACCTCACTTAAGAAAACACTCAATAAACAAACTTCAAGATTAATTTAACTGATAGCATTATTATTTTTATATAGATATCGCAACAATATCGTTATAGTGAATATGATAATTGCGTGAAAATCTGATATAGTGACACTGCTTGCTTTGGTGTCTTTTCCCTAAAATAAGGTGTGAAAAGCTGCTTTCTTCATCAGGTTGTACTTCCACTATGCATGCACAACTGTCAGCTTTCTGCCACACAACTGGCTAAATAGCAGACGATTGGCTGTTGACCTCCAACTGCCATATTTACTGTTAAGGAATCCTCCCATAGAGTTCCATTCTAAATCAACTACAGTAAAATGGCCTGTCTCCTCTATATAATGTCTCTGTTTGCCTTCTTCCCACCTACCCGACCGGCTATCTTGCCCCCACCCCAAAGCCAAGCTGTCGGCCGTGGAGACCAGTAGCTGCATGTGTAGGACCCCCTGTAACATGACCCGTTACAACAAGGAGCTGTCTATGGTGAAGATCCCAAGCAAGACCTCGGCTCGCTACCTGGAGAAGAAGTTCAACAAGTCGGAGAAGTACATTGTGTAAGTGGAGCAGTGAGTAAACCTTTAATGTCCACAGGGGCAGTTTGTCTTACAGCAGCCAGCAGTAGCCTGCAAGCACATTAAACCCACAATGCTGTAGGTAAATACAATAAAACATGAATGCAGTCCAATATACACACCAACAGACAGACACAAGAACACAGTTAGCAACACCTTACTATCACTAGTATCAGAAGAAGCATCGTCAAGGAAGAAAAATAAATAAAAAGGTGAGCACTGTATCGCACTCGCCGGCCCATTTTGTTTAAAAAGATAATATCTGATAGAATAAAAGACCTCAGGAATTTGAAACCTCCGCCTTGAGGAGAGCAGAGACATCTCTACAAAGAAACAACATATCCAGCATAACGGGCCAAATTAGCAGAGCTATCATCCAGTAATAGTGAACAGTAGTAAAGTAAACCAGTGATATTTGACACTGACACACGTTATCAATATTGAGCAGTCTAAGCATTGCTTAAAGCTAAATACATTAATAAGCATTCAGTACTGCTCGTATCGCACTGTAAGAGCCTCGTAGTTACACCTGCAAAATACACGAGGCACTATGAGGAGTTTGCTGCTGTCTGAGAGATGCTCACAATTCACACATGCTTTTTAAAAATGCAGGCATTTACTGTGTGTGCATCATGTTGGACGGAAGCTGGATGAATGAGCCAATATATTGTTCACTTGTTTAATTCATTGTCCTCTGGTTAAGCGTTCTTCAACTCCTCGGCTTCTGTGGAACAACAGATGTTTGCATGCACAGTTCATGCATCCAAGAGCTCAGCTACCATCTTTCTTTCGTTTGACCTTAAACAGTACGCCGCCTATACATCATAACATAATGTTGGTTGCCTATGACAACTGGTGTATTATCTCTTCTATTGTTGACAAATGTACTGTGTGTCAGTTTGGACAAAAGCGTCTGCTAAAGGCTGTGAATGCAAATCAAATGTACATTGCTTTTAAATGTGTGTGTGTATGTGTATGTATGTATATATGTGTATATGTATGTATATGTATTAATGTGTGTATGTATATATATATATGTATATATGTATGTATGTATGTATGTGTGTATATATATATATATATATATATATATATATATATATATATGTAT
>JAODOY010070409.1:0-39134 GCA_025399855.1 Forbesichthys papilliferus
TAAAATATTAAAACCAGTTAAAGGTAGTCAGTGATTGCAACACAATACACTTAATGAAGTTAAGCAAATATCTGCTCGTGGTCTGCTAGCTGCCCATTCTCTGTACATGCTGAAAACTATAATCTAGTGTTTCTACACTGCTCTGGCTTTGTAATAAGGAACACAAAGTGATGCAGGCCGCACAACAGTGTGCGTTACCAATGTGGGTGACAAAGATTCTGAGGGAGCACTGGTACAACACTATTTGAATTCTTCATGAATCAACGGCGCGGCAATAATAATATAACGCAAACATATTTGCAAATCGCACTGGTGCGCCTAGTTATAAAATTTAGTCGCACTGTCTCCAAAAATGGTTGCAAAATGCGACTAATTGGTCGCAGTCTGGTGACCTGCAGTATGTCTGAGACCATAACATCCCGCTCCTCTAGATTTATACCGTGCGTTTGATAGCATTGTGTGTGTACTCCCCCCGCCCTAATCACTGGACTCACAGAGCTCGCTTGTGGATGAGGGTGTAGACGGCGTCCCACCACTCCCTCTGCCTGTCGGTGGACAGGAGCCTGAGGAGGGGCAGGGGCAGGCAGTGGGGCTCGTGGAGCTGCTGCAGGGCCACACTTCTGATCTTTGCTGTCTCCTGCAGCTGACTGTGGCTACAGAACACCACGCCACACACAAACACCTGCGAGGAAGAGGCACCATACAAGAGACGCTAGGTAAGCCGACTCTGATGTGACACTTCACATTCACATGTATATCAATTAACATAGAATGTACAGTATGTTGATAAAAGCTGCTATGAACATAGCACGCTCATTCAAGTGTGGAAGAGGACAATGTGTCAAAACCATGTAGGTCGTAGAAACACTTAACAGGAGAGACTTTCCCCTCTCGCCTACCTCCAGGTCTAGCAGGCAGATGGATTCTGGTGCGTTGGTGTCCATCTTGGAGGTCTCCAAGGTAAGCCGGGGGAAGAGCTGCTTCAGCCAGTCCCGCAGGGCTGGTGTCTGGGCCAGCAGGGTCCACTGGAGGCCCAGCCAGGTCAGGTGCTGAAGGTCTCCTCCGTGGAGCAAGATGGAGCCTAAAAGCACACGTAAAAATAGACGACAAGTAGGCATGAGGCTAGGAGCTAGCATGGTTGACGTATACTTTAGAGAGATACAGTAGATATAGATTATACCAATATAGAATGACAGATTACTGTACCGTAGTCACATTTAGCCAGGTGAGAGCGCTCTGGAACCTGTGCGTTTATGGAGCGGATGTCGTCGTTGGCGATGAAGGAGACCCCGGTAGGGGCCCGGGGTCCAAACAACAGCTCGAAAAGAGAGCCCTGCCCACTACGGTTCCCAAAAGCCTCCACCACCTGCAAACATGCACAGGGCAGGCCCAATAAATACTCATAAGCATAGCTCAAAATAGCCTCGGCATCACAATTGGCTGATTAGGCTGACCTCTCTGATGAAGGTGTGTGCATCAGAGCTGAGGTTGAGCAGCATGTGACCGGCCTGGCTCTGCCTGTCATTGGCCAACAGCTCCAGCAGCGGCGGGCCCGACGGATCTCCTTTGGTCATCTTAAACTTTGGTCCGGGAACCTGTTGAATACACAAGGTTATATGGAGGCTTCCTTTGTAGTTGGCAGACTCCATAGGTAACAGTCAACCAAAACTGACTGACAATACAATGTGAATGACAGGCTTTGTTGATACGTGACATTTCATTGTTTGATTCCAGATAGATATACCCCCTTTAATGCGTTTCCTAGCTCACAGCCATGAATGCGTGTTTTCTCAGTGTGTGGGTCGGTCAACAGCATTAACCTGATAAGCCAGCAGGTAGCAGAGGGCGGCGAGGTCGGTCACGGCTCTCCAGTGCTGCTCTCGCTCCTGAGCCATCTTCAGCAGCAGAGTGCCCGTGTGCAGGTAGAGGTGGCCGCGCATCTCCGGGAACACCTCGCACAGCTCGTCTGCCTGGGCGCCTGCTGCTGTACGGAGTGCCTGCATAGCCCGGTCAAAACTGCACACAACATGCGTGTAAGACCCCACACAGCGCAAATTAGATGCTTGGAAATGCACATTGCGCATACATTGTATGCAGTAGCCGTTGAGTTGCAATGCACTCATGCTGAAATGTACTGTGCAATAATATTTGGACAGTGGGTCAGTGATTTAATACACATTTTTCACCAGCTACCAGATCAGTGTGGGAGTTTTCACACATCTTGTAGCTGGTGAACGTGCGTGGGAGTTTGTGCCTGGACAATTAATTTGTTGATCAACTTCAATGCCATTTTTTAAATTCCCGCTTCAGAAAAGCAATGCTAATCAAGGCACTAAAAAAGCACTGAGGGCTTTTAGGAGGATTAGCTACTCAGCCTTGCAAATCCAAGTTGTCATTTCAGTGAGCCCTTTTTTGTTGGGCGAAGATTATGGGTCACAAACAGGTTAGAGTCGGTCTCATTTCCCCATTAGCGTGAGCACTGGCTAATGCCAATAATTTCAAATCCTAACAATGTTAGTACATTCTCGGCAGTACTGGTGATAGTCTTTCCACCACTTCATATTTACTGTTTGGTGTTGCAAATTTGTCCTCGCTTTCTGAGACAATTGCCCAACTCAACCTAAAATAGTTAGCTCTTTGGTTTAAAACAGTGAAGTAAGTAATGCTGGATAAGGAGTTTATATTTGATATGAATAAATACACCTCTCCCTTCAATACCATAAAAAAGGTATTCGCTCAGAAGATCCCCCCCAAATTGGCCACAGAGCACCAATGCTGGAACAGTGGTGTGTTGTGCGATTGTGTTCCCATTTACGATCAGCACTTTGTATGGAGCTGGAAAACCGGATTTTATTTCAGTGTGCACACAGAATGGACAGCTAGCAGTGCTTACGTGACCTTTAATTCAAGGTGCCTGCTGTGCCCAAGAACATGTGATCACCTGTACCCATCCTCACACTTGTACTCACTGCAAGTTGCTTTGAATAAAAAGCAATAAAAATAGTTTTACTTTGAATCTCAATGCATCTCCATGGAAACCCACAGCCATACCTTGTCAGGGCTTTGAGGCTGGGCTGCACATCGCTGGTCGACAACGTGAGCCTCAGAAGGTTGCAGCTGGCCAAGAGCAGGTCTTTCTGCAGGCGTCGACACATCTTGTCATTGTTGGAGATGTTGGGCTGCGCAAGGCACTCCTATGGGCAAGAGGTCAGGCACAGGAGAATAGACGGTGTTCAGTGGCCACAGAGTGATAGAATAGGCCCAACAGTACTTCTCGCTGATGCTCCTTCACGCTAGAGCATATCACAAAAAGACACTTAAAAGAAGACAACACTCCCCTGCGTTAGCAAGCCCCCTCGATCCCAGGATCTCTCCCCAAGCGCATGTTTAAAACCTGGCGGTTGCAGTAGGGGGAGGAGGTCAAACAGAACGTAAGCCTATGAATACTGGAGGGGGAGGAGTAGAGAGGAATGTGTGCCACTAAGCCACTAAGGGGTGTCACCCACATGCACTCCAACAATGTCCGTTCCATCCAGATACAAATCCGCGTGTCCCTTTACAACCCTCAGAATAGTGTGGCGGGGAACATACAGCGTGTCGTTCCGCACACGGGAGGTGGGGGTGCGCCGCTACCTGCAGGGTGTGCACCAGCGCCGTGTACCACTCCAGGCTGTGGCGCAGCAGGCCCCTCTTCTCCACGGCCAGGCAGTGCTTGACGGCCTCGTCCAGGCGGCCGTCCTGAGAGTACAGCTGCACCAGCTTGACGTTGACGTGGGTGTCGGCCGGCCGCGCCGCCAGCTCTGCCTGGAGGAGGTCGAAGAGGCGGTTCCAGCCCTGTTGGCCCTGGCGGCTTAGCAGCTGTTCCTGAGGTGTGTGTGTGGGGGAGGTATTGAGGGAGGATGGGGGGTGGGGGGGGTATGGGGGGGAGAGAGAGAGACGAGGCGAGACAGGTGATCACAACATACACAAGTGATAGATTGGACGCATGGACCAGCAGAGGAGTGACGAGTCAACTGTTCCAACACTTGTGTGTGTGTGTCAAAGGAACAGGTGTTGGGGTCGGGGAAGGGAGGGGTCAAGTTCAAGACAGCATGCAGCCTGGGAACAACTCGGTGTGACCTCACACAAGTGGCGGGCTGCTGCCTGCGCCACGAGGGAGGCTGACAAATGGTAGCTTGAGCCTAACAACAGAGTCAGCCTAACCTTGAGGTTGAAGACGGCTGGGCTGCCCGGCATCAGCTTGGCGGCCTTCTCCACCCAGAACTCCGCCCTGCTGTCACATTCCCCCTTGGTGCACAGCAGCTCTGCCACCTTAAGGACCAAGTCCCTCTGGGCTGGGTTCAGGTCCACTGAGCGCTGCAACGCACACACGCAGAGATTCAAAGTGCTCCCTGGGTAATACGTCTGCCCCGAGCCTCCGCGCAGAGACGACCATTATTTACTCCATACCTTGTAACATCCCACCGCTTTGTTGACGTCACCATCTCTCTCGTAGAGCTGGCCAAGGAATTTGTGTGCTTTGGGATCCCTCTCCTGTACTTTAAGATATTCTGATACATGCCTGAAATGGGGCAACAGACACAAGTACACGTAACAGTATTAAGAACAAAAGATCAACAATGAAATCTATTAAGATTTCCCAAGCTTACCTTTTAGCAAGTTCATACTCCTTTGCCTCAAAGTACAGTTTTGCAAATAGAAACCCTTTAATTGGCTTCTAAGGAGAGAGAAAGAAAATGGCTTAGGCTTATGTACTCAAGGGCTCTTCACGTTTTCCTGGTGCCAAATAAAATGCACATCATCCAGGATCACAATAATGTGTACATGGTCCACTGTAAATTGCCCCTGATCAACAACAGTTGAGTGTTTCTAATAGTCTGTACGCTATACTAGCCCATTACACATCTGCAATGTTTTAAAGCAATTGAACAAGGTGTGCAAAGTGATTCCCATGGCATGCCCCAAGAGCATAGAACTAACTAAATAATTAGAAACAAAACCCATGTTAATCCCACCGACATACTGCAAATTGAAGACTGTACAATTTTACGTAGGCTTATATAGTTCACTTAATAATAATAATAATAATAATACAATAAAATTAATACAATAAAATTAAGTGTTTAAAGCACTGTATTCTGTTTTGTGCACCACAGTGAGTACCCATTGAAGATCAGTTGAGCAAAGCAACAAATAAGTGAGTGTAAACATTGAGGGCAATCTATAGGCCTTGCAGCAGCATTAAAAGGATACTAAAGAACAATTACTGTATTTTATAACAAAAAGGTCTACATGAATATATCTAAACAGATATGATACATTTTTATATTACTTAAGTCAATTAAATTACATTTTTAGTTTTAGACAAAATAAATAATTTTTAACAGAATATTGACATGTATAGCATGAACCCACAAGCCTTAGTTTCAAGGACAGTAGGCACATTGTAGTGTATTGTTGGGGAAAATCACAACTGTATTTTGATAACCGTTAATAACTTACTTACTGTTACTATAATTGTAACTATTTAAAAGTATATAGGCTTATGTTATTGCTATAAGATTCCTGGCTATAGTAAACGCCTATACAGAGGCGTTCCATGGCTAGAAGGTGAGAGCTACGGTTCAGTACGGTACAGGCAGCAGAGTTGATTCAGTGCAGTTGTCGGATTCGATATACATTTCTAAAATACGTGTGAACAAGGGCAGGATTATGATAGGACGTTATTTATAAATGGATCTACAATCTAATAATCTATCCCAAAGTGTCATAATATTTATCAGAAATTAAATCGATATATTTGCACAATTTGCTCAAATTTAAAATACGTTGTTTACAATTATGTAAAGTACTGGTACCTTGCGGCAAATATAAACTGTATACTTCCATTTTGTCGAATTACATTCGGTTTCATGTTCCTTGTCTTTCAATTGTGAAATGAAATCATTTAGGACAGTATGCCATAATCTGTGTGGAGCCAACAACCACTGGTACATTAGTGAAATCCACTGCCGCGCATTTTCCGGCGAGGACACGAATGTCATGGCTTCGCCGGGTCTCTGAAACTTAGAAATATGGCTAGCTAACGGGGATGCGTATTCGCTGAAGTGAACACTGTTTTAATGTCAATGTTAAATATCACCAAACCAATAAACGGTAACAGATATAACACAGAAGCAGCTGACTTCAATAGCTAACTTCACTCATTACTGCGGCTAGCACATGCGGCTAGTATGGACACGACGGCAAAGCAATGCTAGCATTAGCCGCCGATTATGGTACCGTACTCACCTCTTTGAGTGAAGGAGACGAACTCTGTACCGAGGAAATATAACGATCGACTTCGGACTTACTTCGCCGCATGGCTCCAACAAGCAATTATATCTAAACTGTATCAACTACGATTGCATATAATACACCAGCTCTACTAAAATATACAAACTGACATGAATTCCAGCTAGTCACAAGCTCTTTCGTGTCTCTGCCATGGTGACAGTGCGCAGTCTCATAACATCAAATGGCAGCAAGAATCACGTGGTACGAACCCTTCATAGTTCACCCAGTGTGATTGGTTAGTATGGAAGTCCTTGTCCAACGAAATTTGAGTTTCGTTTTGACGCAAACGTGACGCATTTTGAAGATGGGGCGGGGTGGTGTCCATAATACATTCAACCGGGATTATACTTTTTATATTCGGACACACAACACAACATTAAATATATCAGTTTACCAAGAGCAGTTGCATATTTGTAAATATATCATGACAATGATGTGTATTTATGTAAAATGTGTTTTCTTTATTAAAGACTAAAACAAGCACATTTATTTGATTACATAAATAAAGTCTTTTCTCAAGCATGATAAAATATGTCATCAGAAGTAGGCATATGGTGGCACATTCACATCAACTGCATTGTTTATGTAATTCCATAAAACACTGGAATGTGTCATAGTCTATGAAAAAATATGCAATAGCGTAACCATACTGCTTTAGTAAAATAAAAGTGAAAAATAATTAAAATATACTATTCACTCATACTCTATATTTGGGTGTCTTCGTACAACAGCACAGATCACCTGGACAATACAATAAACTAAACCGATGGAAACCATTTCTTTATTTCAGCATTCCAGCCCTCTCTGCACATGTCAAAAGCCATGCAAGTGTTTTGCATATTTTATTCAAAACATATAGGCATGTCAACAAGGTGACTCACAAACTATTTGACCATTTGCTGCCAATACCTATAAAGAAAATATAACATGTGTTTTATAGTTAATAAAGCTGAGTATATTTTTACAGTATTATATATTTTTAAAGCGTACCAAAATACATTGTGGCAGGAAATGCTACACACATTCAACATAATGCAATTGTTTTCACATTACACATAATTTAATACATTTTAGACACTGTCCAAAATAGAATTTAAATTGATTATGCTCTTCATTTCAGAAAACAAGACATCAGTGCGTTTAGATTTCATAAGCACATTTCAGTAGGCAAGCATATTAAATATATAGTATTTAATAAAGGCACTGAACAGGATAACAAGTGGCAGGCATCATAAACTGACTGAAAGGCCAACTGACAGTAAAGGTCAAGAATAAAGTGAACTATCATTGGGATGTAGCCATAATTGGAAGGTTATTGTAGACCATTGAAATAATAAAGCCTTTTGACCATTATATAGGTGACCTAACACAAAACAAATACATAGACAGAGATTGTCACTTCTAGTAATGGGTCTGTTCTTTCCAACCAAGTCCGCCACAGGACTAGTGTTTGTGATCATGGGTGTGATCCATCCATTGTTGTGACTGCTTATTTCCGTGCAACAGTTTCAGACAGCTTTTTCAGTCTCTTCTTCAGCTCCAGAGGGAATTTTTCATAGCACTTCTTGCACACTGGCTTCATGTCAAACTCCACAAACTTGTTTCTGTGGAAAATAAAAGATTTGATCTATTAATGTCTGCGTACAATGTTGTAGCAGCCGTGTTAATTATTAGCAGTATTTCTGTCAATCACACAATTCCATACTAAATGGTCTATTGAAATGTGAAATGCAATGTCCAATGGAGAACAATGGCCTATTGCTGCAACACAGCATTATTTGACTCTTCTCTGTGTGCATAGCTACTGTGCTATCTGCATACAATCAATTATATTCCCCAGAACACAATACATTTTCTCTCTCTACTAGGACAACATTCTTTACCAAAGCAGATTAGACCTGGCAGTGAATCAGTAGTATGCGTACTGGTACCACAATTAAACTTCTGCCCCTAGCCTGAAATCCCCTAAAAGCAATTAAGACTTCACCCAACACATCCACCCAGACATAGGGCCAGTTGGAAGGAAAGCCTCTCATTTCCATTCCTGATCTGAGGAAATACCTCGCAGGCTACATTGGAATAAGAAGGTTTGTGCACTGTGTAAGTGGAGGACCGTCTAAGTAACCTCACAAATCTCCACTAAATCTAACTAAGAAATGATCCTGTACTTAGTAAGCATTTCCGACAGCTAAGCTTCAAACAATGTTGGTTACCTGTTTTGCTGGTTGAGCTTTTCTGAATAGGCCTATGCACCTAATTGCTTTGTGTTGTATACTGTACATTAATATAAATATGATTATGGCAACTGAAGCTATAATACATGTCTGTGAGTTTCAGCGTCAACAAAAATGAGAAAATGGACATGCAAATGTAAACGCAAACAGGAATGGAAAGATGGAGACTAACCAACGGAAGAGTGGAAGTGAGAAGAGAGGAGGAAGAAAGGATTACAGACATATGGGTATCGGAATTTTCTTCTTCTTCTCTTTGGAGTCACGCTCGCGCCTGGCCAGCCGACGCTTCATGTCGTCCGGCATACGTTCATAGCAGTGCTTACATACTGGCTTCAGATCCACCTCTACAAACTTATCCCTGACCCGGGCGGGATCGGCGGGTGGCGGAACAGAGGGGAAGATATGGAAGCGAGAGAAAAGGACGAGATGGTGGAGGAGTAGAGGAAAATACAGAGGGCAGAATTAGAGAAGAGAAAAATGGCAAACATTAGATTTATAATGTCAAAAGAGAGAAAGTAGGAGAAAGAGAGAGAGAAAGTAGGAGAAAGGACAAATGGTGAAAAAAAAGAGGAGCGCAAAATGTGTTAAAGTCAAGATATAACAACAGGAAGAAATAGCAACCCAGGGGTGCGAGATATGCACAGAGGAACTAGTAGGACACTCCATTGTGTCCGGAATTAAAACCATATTTTACCAATATGTCAGAAAGAGGTAACGTACTAACTTGGTCTCTACGGGGTGGGATGACATATTGGGATGACATTATTGTATATATTTCCACTGCACCAAACAATTGCAATCATTCTCCAGAGCAGTGTTATAGTAGCTAATAATTGAGACCTGCTTTGTTTCTACTCCCTCCTTTACTCTACTTTACTTGACTTTACTACATCCTGCCTTACTTGAGGGTGAGCTTGGTGTTGCAGGTGGAGCAGGCAAAACAGTTGACACACCAGGCCTTGTTCAGGGCAGACACCACTAAAACACAAAATAAACATTTATACACAAATAAAATACATGTAGATAACTCCCTGCCTGACCACTGACATACCCAACAGACAATAACAGAAGCTATTATATAATCATTTATACATACAGTATATTCATTTATTAATAGTTAATTTAAAAGTGATTTAGCTTACCATCGCCTTCAATGACACGATTGCAGTGATAGCAAACATCTCCAAACAGCTGTTGTGAAGACAGAATGACGATGTTATGTTTAGTGAAGCTGTGCATTATATCCACACACCATACAGAAAATTGCATTCAGGAGCCATGCACATCATGCACAAGATACTAAACTATATTGCTCTGAAGAGACATAGCAGCTGAACCATACTACATTCATACATTCAAGATCTACCCACTAGGTGGCGAAATTGTCTATCAATAGTCATTCAAATCCGTCTATGTCTATAATGGGCTTCAGTCTGTTGCACATGCACAATACAACACATGTCCACCCAGACACGTTGGTTCAAACGTGTACTTGGGCCTTTACACTCAGATATTGTATCTGTCTTCATGAGATTAGGTTGATGTGATTACCTCCTTCACCTTAACGACTTCCATTCATCAGGTCTGATGGGAACTGTTCAACAGAATCAACATTACCTGTAACAGTGGGAGCCCTCACTGGGCCCGTGGCCAAGTCTGTTACCTGGTTGTAGTGGGTCTCACAGTAGGCCAGGCCCTTGCGTTCGTAGTGCCGGTGTCCCAGGAAGGGCTTCTCACACTTAGCACACACAAAATGCTGCAAACAAACAAACCCAGGGACCAGGCACGACCGGTTAGCACAGCCAGTGGCAAGTCCACGTCCATTACACAAGCTCTGCTGAGGTCACAGCTGTGGCCAGGGCGCTTGGCGCGTATGGGGCAATGCAAGGCAAGGCAGAACGCAGTTTGGAAGAGGGCAGCAGTCAGGGTCAAGACAAGCCTAAACCCCCTCCCTCCCCTCCCCCCGTACCATGTCAAAGTGTCTCTCGCAGTACGCGTGACCCCCGCGCTCATAGAACGGGTGGCCCTGAAACGGGCGCTCGCACACAGCGCACACGTGGTGCTATGAGGGGTGGGGTAAGGGGGGGGGTTAAAGAACAACAAGAACAGCAATAGCCACAGGAGACACAAGTAAGAGGAGAGAGGTGAGCTAAACACAGGATGGAAAGAGAGGAAATGTTTTATGACGTGGTACAGAGAGGGCGATGTAACACCTAGACACACTGACACAGCAGAGATGAGGCTTGCAACAGTGTGAGGCAACTATTTGGCCTCAAATATAGTCAATATAGAGGAGCATACAATAAACAGAGCAAGTTGCTGAAAGAACGACAGAAAGAAGTGAATCAACTGACTCAATCAATTGAAAGCTGTGGTAAAGAAAAGCCACGGTAAATCAAGCAATCATAACCGATGCGTAATACACCGTACCTCCACATGCCACTGCTTTCCCATGGCATTGACCACGCGGCCCTCAATGGGTCTCCTACAGGCTCCACAGATGGGCACGCCCATCTTGTCGTGGCAGGGCAGACAGTAGAGTTCTCCCTTCAGCTCCCTGGCATCTGCCGTCAGCTCCTTGCTACAGAGGAGGAGGCAGCAGGAGGAGATACTCAATATGTTGCGTCCTATTTGAATAGGCAGGTTCTCCTATACCATTGAGTGTCTAATTATAATAGAGTGTATAACAATCAGCCATTTAAGATAGCTAATGTGTTGGGTCTATTGTCATTATGGAACTTCAACACATGTAGTTTTGGGAACAATAGTTCCACAAAGGATATACAGTGCATGCACAATAAAAATAATTTGAGGCTGTTATGGCTAAATGCTATGTAATTGCTATGTAATCCCTTGTTTAGCATGGATTATTTTCAGGCCAGTGCTTTTTTCGGTTGCAAATCCTAAACATACAATTGGATGATGTTACAGTGTGAAGGTAGATCTTAGGGAGATAAATTGCTTGACTTAAAACCTTAGCTGATTAGACCTCTTGGACTGCTGGGTGTGTATACTAGCATATAATATACTTTGCTTGGTGTCGAAACACACCCAGTGGTGACACAACCTTTGAGCTGGACAACTGGAGTGGTTTATGTCATTTGTGACATCACAAAGTGCAACAGCATAGGGCGGCCTACCTGTAGCCAGGTCTAATCAGCCAGTTGCATTAGTTGCATTAAAGTCTCTTTAACTGTGCTATTAAAAAAGACACCATGCTATGGCCAATAAAATACAGACTACACTTCACTTTAAATGAATTAATAAATAAACAAACACACACACACACACACACGTATAGCTGCATGTAGCAGTATTCGTACCCGCAGTTGTTGCAGTTGAAGTGGTCTGGGTGGTACGGGTCATTTTTGAACAACAGAGGCTGCTCCTCGATGATGGCGTGGCATTTCTGACAGACGTACTTGCCCAGGCCACGTGCCTTCTCACGGTTATGGCACGGACGGCAAAGATGCCTGAGACATAAAGGAGAGCAGAGAGAAGAGAGGCCGAGAGACAGGGGGGGAGGGAGAGAGAGAGAGAGAGAAAGAGAGGGAGTGAGAGAGAGAGAGAGAGAGAGAGAGAGAGAGAGAGAGAGAGAGAGAGAGAAAGGGAGGGAGCACGCACAAGGAGTTGAAAACAGCGTACAACACAGCGAGTTCCCTCTAACAGATGAGTAGGCTGCATAGCATTAGCGTAGCATACCTGCCGGCATTCTTAACAAATCCCACATCAGCTAGCACAGCCTGGCAGATGTCGCAGCAGAAGCAGTCTGGGTGCCAGCTGTTGTTCATGGCCTTGATCACACGGCCAATAATGAACTCGCCTGAAGAAGAGACATATTTCATTCATAACTCGTACGCTATACCAAAGCCTCGGAGACGCAAATAAGCATATACTTCCCAAAGTGCATTTTTTCCTTTTTTGGAATTTAGTTACAGTTCCTGTACTCACCACATTGGTGGCAGCAGGGAGCAAACAGCATCTGGAAGTCATGCTCGCAGTACTTCCTGCCTTCAAACTGCAGAAGAAATCAATTTCACAGTTACAGTAAGAGGAGCTGAATACAGTACAGCCACTGTGCACTTCAGTAGGTCTATGGACATGAAAGCCACATGGTCAGTCAAGACAACATTCCTCAAGACCAGTTATCTTCCTTAAAGATGCACGGGGAGATCCATTCTCTCTTTGATCAGTATGTGCGTGTGCGTGTGTTAGCCTGCTGAAGATGTGTCTGGCCTTGAAGCTGCATCAATAGCTGTTGATCTGCAGTAGCTTCCTGGAAATCTACCAATAATAGTCTGATCAATAAATTACATGGCAGCGGTCACCTCTCTTGTTGTTTTTTAAAGGGAGATTCCGTTTAGTGTTGTTTTTCTCACTTGCTCACATCATCACTCGAAATGTCCAAACCCTAAATGTGAAACATCTAATAAAGTAGTTGAAGCAGTAGCTTTTAATACAACCTCAGCTATATAGCTGTCTCAATATTAGATAACATATTGAGTTTGTTGTGGAATAAATCATCATTCGCAGATGTTTGTCTTATGCTGTTGTATTTACAGTTATGGGAGCTAACGCTGAATACGTTTTTCAGCACATGGCAGAGTTTAGCCTATACATAAGGCTTGCGGGAGTACCCTATGAGATAGTGACCTGGATAGGGGAACAAATAGGAATGGAACAAGACTGGTAGAGAACGAGATAACTACCTCGTAGAACAGCCCCTCCGGAAACTGCTGGAAGCACTGGGCGCAGACGAAACACTGCTCGTGGTACAGCTCTCCATTGCTGTTCACTATCTTCTCCGCCGGAGCAAAGCCGCTCTTGCAACGCTCGCACATGGCATTGGCCAGGGCATTGGCCATGTTGCTGAGAGGGAGGAAGCAGAAGACGGGCGGGGAAAACAAGATGAGAGATGATCACACACACACACACACACACACACACAGAGGCTTTCAAGGGTTGTTTCTCTCATCGTATCAGGGCGTTGCGTTAAGCGAGGTGGGACACTGATCCGTGTCTTACACCCATCTGTCCTGTATTACCTCTGTATCAACACTCATTGTGAGTAGCTGGCTATTGTGGGTGTCTGTGTGGCCCAATATGGATAACTGTGGGCTTTCTAAGTAGCCTGCATTGTGTGACAACCTGCCAAAGGTCTCCTCTATGTCGAATAACTGTTTGCACGAGAAGCGTTCTGTAGTGTGCGCTTGTGTACATGCAGCAAACAGGAGGGACAGAATCACAGTTCAAATAAGGACATGGATCAAATGCTGTATATCTTGGACATGGTAAGTTGTGGTATTACTAAATTAATATAAATTGCTAAACTCTCATGTACATTGAGAGAGCCTCTCTTTAAATGTTCTCACTTCTCACCCTGTCCTTTCAGTGTTTTGAAAATAAAATAAAACCTTAAACATGTTCGTGCTTTAAACCATTCTTTATACAACTGAAACACAAACAGACTCAATAGTGCAAGAGAACTAAACAATTTTGAGGAAGAGAGACACAGAGAAAGAGAAACAAAGTATGTCGCATCTTGGAAACTGTGAGCCTTGAGCTATACAAATGTTAACGCAAACCACCAACCATTTAAGGTCTTTACTGAGTGATGCCATTCCCTAATACTGACGACATTACACCACCTCTCAAAAGAACATAGTTTACATAATTACAAGATCTCCTGTAGTTTATTTACACATTCACAGATACAGCACACATTTATGTTCTTTGTAGCTAATAAGTACAATGTGTAGTTTTTGGGTCCTTACGAATCAACAATACTAACCAGACACACTAACCACAACTCTTCTAAATGTGCCATCCACATTTTGTACAAGCTGTAGGCTGCTGTAGGTAGCTTGCATATGGATATATTTAGAACATTTATTTAGTTAAATATCACACAATTTGGCAAATCTGCCCTATCTCTGAAATTGTGGTGAAGGTTACACATTTCTAAAATTAATTTATCACTGTGACCTATCTAAAATAATATTTTTAAGGGTTTTAAGACAAATGTTATTATTATTTGTACCTTTTCACTACATCAAACACCTGTGTATTGTTAAACATGTTTTTTTTTCTCTTAGTGGAGTATTTACACGATTAATGGTTGTGAACAGACTACAAGATCTTAGATCTTAGACTTAGTATCGTGTGTGAATATACAAAGTGGATGCAGATTGTCAGCACATGTGAGAGACATCTCTTCCAATAAAATGTATTTATTTTTCCTCTCTTCTCTTCATAGCTGACATCCCACAGATGTTCACTTTATAAGGCAGTCCATTGATCTATTAATACAAATAACTTCCTCCTGTTCCACATGAAATTAACACTTGGGCCCAACTGAAGTGGTCCATCTCATCTACAACTTCAAAGTCTTTTCCAGTGGACCTATTCTACCGCTATTCTAGTCCCCATTAAACAAAACAAATACATTTTTTTATTAAAGAAAGTGCACCTGTTACATGCATTTTTATACTTTCTTCTAGAATGTTCAGTGTTGACAAGGCCAGGCGACAATGTTACAAATAGTAGGTGAAAGGACAAATTGGATAATTGGATTCAGCCAGCCATACAAATGTAATTTTTAAGACATCATCACACACATACCAAGGTTTTTGAAATATTTGTCTTCCATTTCAATGCAATTTCATTCAAAACATCTAAAAAAAATGTCAAATATTGTCATGGCCATACATGCATGTTTGAAAGTGAGAGAGAATAGGAGTGTTTAGAAGAACTGGTTAAACTCAATACAATTGAATTGATACATATGTTTAGCTCATCGCCTTGTCACCGTCTTGTCTCTCATGCAGACATACTTGGCATGCCAGCTTGTGTGTTCTACTTTCAATAACAAACTCCCTCTGGGTACTAAAATAACCCTGACTGCCCTCGCCACCATAGACCAGGAGCTAGCATGCTGGCCAAGGTAGCACAAACATTAAAGAGGGCTTGAAAATAATCTAAATGGCTGCCCCACCCCCCTCCCCCCACGATGACCTCACATTCTGAAATACTGCAGTAATCTCAGTCAACATAAACCAAGAGGAAAGCCTTTGAATGAGGTATACTGTTTCAGTAATTAGCCTAACTAGCTGATCATCTTGACTGATATGAGACATTGTGTGTGTTTTTTACACTTTTGACTTCTGACTTCCATTCTGTTTGTGGCTGTCTAAATAATCAGTTTAGTCGTTGCAGTTACATTCTTGTGAGGGGACACACATTCTTTATGAAATAAGTACAGGTTGTCGTCGACTTGAAGAGAACCAAAGCCACACAAACACACACACTCCACACTTACTCACATGAAAAATAAGCAACTATGTAATTATCCTTCAGCTCTTTATCTGGACTTCCACACAGTCATTCTCTGTCGTCACAAGCCACTATACGACGCCCTGATACATGCCAACCATGTACTTACAAGCGGGCATAAAAGTCACAGAACTCCTTGTAGACCTTGACATCGCTCTTCCTCCTCTGGGACTTGGAGACGGGCAGCTCTGCCTCGCCGCCGTCTCCGTGCCGGGACCCCCCGTGCAGCCCGTTTATCTCCCCGTGAGACACATGTTGAGCCTCCCCATTCTCTGGGATGGAGGGAGGCAGAGCACGGCTGTTGATCTCCATTCTATTCCAACAGTTCCAATGGTTCCGAGTACTGGCTCTTTTAAATGACTGCTGTCCAAAATCACACACACACTAAATCCTCTTCCCTGTCTAATGCTTCATCTTAAGGTCTGTCCTACAAAGCCCAACACCAGACAGGAGATGTAATCCACACTGTGGGTGAGAGACTGACTGTTCTGACTTTACTGGGAGTGCTCCCTTGTCTCTCTCTCTTTCCTTCTCTCTCTCTCGCTCTCTCTCACACACACACACACACATTCCCTCTCACGCCCAACCGCTTCCCCTCATGCTCGGCTCTCTCTCCCTATCCTGTCACATTCACGGGCTATTCCTGGGTGGGTTACTCAAATAAAAGACCCACCCTGACGCCAGCCCAGAACCATAGAGAGGTCACTGTCTCATGCGTGACGTGCGCACGCATTCACACGCACAAAAGCGCACGTGAAAATACACACATACTGTGCACAAATCTTTATGAGCACGCAGTTATTTGATGAGACTTACACATAGAGAGGTACACAGTGTGTGCGCGTGTGTGTGTGTGTGTGTGTGTGTTTGTGTGTGTGTGTTTGTGTTTGTGTGTGTGTGTTTGTGTGTGTGTGTGTGTGTGTGTGTGTGTGTGGGTGGGTGTGTGTGTGTGTGCGCGTGTGTGAGAGGGAGAGAGAGAGAAACAGCTGGAGCTCTCTGCTCTCCAACTCAGTATTATGCAAGGGTGCAGGTTTTTGCCGGAGATGTCACACGGGACATGAACTCAAGTAAGGAAGTGGAGAGCCAAGAAATTAATAATAAACAATGCTTATCTACTTAGAACGCTCAGCTACGTAGCACAGATCAACACACTCAGTGATAGGAAATCGGTCATAACAGTTCTGGTATTTTATTGTGGGGAGATAATTCCACATGCAATTTCAGTGCATTAGCATGATGCAAGAAAAACGTCTCAAAGCCTCCATAGATGATTGTAAATTGCTTGTCGACGTGTTTTAAAGCTATAACTCAACCAAAACAAAGAAGCTACATCCCATATGGACAGACGAGAGCCCTTGATGTGGCATCAATGTGGTAAGACAATACTCTTTGCCGTAATTTAATAACCGTTTCTCAAACTGTCAAAAGCCTTGGGCTTGATCAGGGAAATTTGCCCTGAGATTTTTTTATTACTAAAATATTATTTTTTATAAAGGTTGGAACAGTTGATAAGCTATCCTATCTGCTAAATACTTCAGAGGTGAGGGATGTGAGACGAGCAATTAAAATAGCGATTGTGCGTGCGTGCGCGTGTGCGTGCGTGTGTAGGTGTGTGAGCACGTGTACCACGTTGAAACGTGTCTAATGATTCAGTGTAATGCTGGCTCTCCAGTCTTCTACATGACTCCATCATTCCACAAATAGACGCCCAGCCTAGACCCAACTCCAAACTAGGTGCTGGCAGCTGCCCTTATGTGCCTGTCCGTGTTTGTGTGTGTGTGTGTGTGTGTTTACAACGTAAGGGCCAACTTCACCCCTGCTCTCTAACAGGGTTGCTCTGTCCCAAATGAACAGGTCTAGGCATGGAGAGGCTTTGCATTTTGCTGTATGTGTCGGTCTCTTATCAAGCATTGCTATGGACTATCTACTAAAACAGAGCATGGGCTCTTCCTGTGCACCACCTTAAATATCTATCTCAGGGAAACGCTGGTCACCCAAAACAACACAATATCAGCTCAGCTAAGGGGAACTTAGCTGGATATGAAGAGGCACTCTGGTCACCCATGGAAACAACCGTTGAGTGACAGAGGGACAATGGGCAGAGGGTGAGAGCAAAACAGGAAAATACAGTCCTGCTGATTATAGGGGGGAGAGCAAGAGTAGAGAAAGAAAGAATAGAAAGACACCCAGAAAAAAGAAAATAAATAAAGGGCTTTTTTCCATTCCCTCCCTGTTATTCAGGTTGATTCCTGGCAACTACAGTTTCCTTAGCAACAGGTGGAGTCATTTTTTTTATGTACATATATTTCACTTGGGTGAAAGGGCACTGTTTGAAGAGAGATACAGAAAGACATTGGCAGGACCACAAATAAAATGACCACATCAACTGTTAGCATTTGACTGATAGTGTGTCGGTTATGTGTGTGTGTGACTCCACTGCAAAAAATGGCTGTAAAAAATAAGTTAAACAAAATTATGAATACAAGGTCACATTTGCTCATAATGAGTAAATCAATCTGCCAATGGAACAAGTGAAAATTTGCTTGTAAGATTTCTTGAAAAAAGACATTATACCTGGATAGAAGAGCTCTTGTTGGGTTATTGTGTATTATATTAAGTGTAGTTAGATATATTTATACTAGAAATTAGATTATACTTGGTAAGATTTAGATTTTTTGTAGTGTCCCTTGCTGGATGAGAGAGTGGGACTTCCTCAGTTAATAAGGTGAACAGAGGTGAGAGGTCAAGTTGCACATGCCAAAGACTGCATGTGCACTTGCAGCAGGAGATGTATTATGTAAATGAACATAATTGTGGCTTATATGGGAGACAAAGTGAATATGTTTTCAATAGACTTGCAAAAAATATCTTACTGTCAAATTCATCATATGGTTTGCTAAACTCAGGACCGATATGGAACTATATACTGAATGCAATCTGACTAAAACTGCCATGCAATATTTTAAATAGTATATTAAAGACTCAGATATGCAATATGACTGCATGTACTTACTCAATTAATTATCTCTGTCAATGTTTATAATTTTTCCACCACAAATAATGAACAATTTCACGGTAAAATAATAGAAAAATATTTGTTCAACAATAAAAAATAATATCTCCACATAATAATGTGGAGATGAATGCCTTTGGATCATGATATACAGTATTTACAAATCCATTAGTATAGGTGCATGGAACATGTCTAGAAGGAAATACTGAGTGAGCACAATGTGACATATAAAACCTGTTTGACGCCAAACACACCTTACACCCATTGGACACTACATAAAAAAAAGAAAGAAAACCGTTAAGATCAATACAGTATAACTTCAAATTAAAACTTTTTGTTTTAGTCCTATTCGAATGTATGAGTGCATTTGCAGTGGACTGAATACAGTACAGGCTTGAACATCTTTTGCTCTTAGCTAGGTTTTAGGCATAGTTTGTAATTATGGCCACTGAGGGGCAATCTAGAGTCCCTACCCCACCAAATAAATAACATTAAGATTCCAGGAGACAAGTGCATGTGGTATTTCGATTTTGACCTTTTTAAAATTTTTATAATATATACATGGGATTTGATTAGAGGCAAAAGAACAAGAATTATAATCCCATTCAAAATGGGATGTTTTAAAAATATATGTAAGAAAATAATTTAACAATGCCACCACACTATTCCTTTAAAATGTTGTTTTCACCTACTGTGAACATTCAATATTAGATTATATTCTAACCTGTAGGCACAACTATGTATTAAATTCAAATCAATTAAATATTAATGTCAATATTAAGTGGGAATGTTTGTGCTCTGGCCTTTCTTTGTTAATAAGAAACAATATCCCAAAGACTGTATCAGCTCTGAATGGAAGGGACCAGTAAACACCAATGACCCTTTCCTCTTACATCAAATGCAACTGTCATAGGCACTCACCATGGTAGTAACAAGAATAATAACTACATAATATGTTAATGTGCCGGGTTCCATGTTTTCCATGTCTTGTTTCATTAGCATTTTTTACAAGCACTAGCAAGTAACCAGGAAGGACCCCGATATCAACTCTCATTTGCTGCTATAGACAACCAGACCGAGCCCTAACAAACGCTCCAAACAAACACCCCTCTCACAAAGTCGCACTGTGTCAATAGTATCCACAGTAACATGCATAAAGGGCAGCAGGGGCTGCAATATGCTTCATTTGGCAAGGCCTGCCCATCCAACACACACACACACACACACAATCACACACCTAAATGACAAACCGTGAAATGAACGTGCAAACGTTATTTATGACTAACATTTCCTTTTGTTTCGTTCATTTTGTTTCATTCTCTCCGCCCCTCCCTTCCACCTTTTCACAAGTGGCCAGACTTCCTGGTGTGTTTGTGGAGGAGGAAGAGGGGGAGGGGTGGGGGAGGCCCGTGGTCACTTCGGTCCTAAGAGTAAAACAAAGCACAGCACTTCACTGGACAGATAGGAGGAAACGCCTTCTGATATCCTTTATAATTTGTCAGTGCAAAAAATGCATACGATATGTGTTTGCATGTGTGATTAGCTCGTTTGATTAGGTTGTTCCTTGCTATGTAACAAACTTAACCTCTTTGGTTATAGAGTAGAGTCTGTGCGCATGCTATTAGCACATGTATATGGGATTTGTTGAGGCGTAAAGCTCTCCATTTGAGGTCTCTCTCTCTCTCTCTCGCTCTCTCTCTGCATTCCTCACATTACTACAGGCCTCTAATCACTGCATGTTCAGGGGTGGTCAGCGATACACATACACACAGACATGTTTAAATGTTTGTCACACACACACACACACACACACACACACAGCTAAGTATGTTTACGTGAGTTTGTGAGAGATCGATCCAAACATACTGGAAGAGAAAGCGCATATTGCAAAACACAGAACGCCTTGTACATTTCAGTGGCCCCAGGCCACGTACTTACTGAACAAAGTATTCCACCAGATCTTTCCTTATCTGAGAACACAAGATGTTGTGGCTCTGCGTTAAGCGGGTTTGCACACAGGTACAGAACCTTCCACGTAGACACAGACAGACAGACAGATGTGGCTTACCTGACACTGTCCCTAGCAACACTCCCATAGCTGTCCGGTCTCTCCTGCCTCCGTCTGTACAGGTTGGAGTTAGACAGCTCCTTAAGCCTCAAAGAGTTCATCTCTCCTCTCCTCCTCACCCTCTCTCTCTCGCCTTCCTTCCTGCTTCACCCTCTTCCGGCCGATTAAGAGTAGTCACCGGCAAATGAGAACAAATCCCCCGGAAAATATATCCTGGGACTGTTAAATTCCACGTTTTTGTTTTGTTTTTATTTTTTAGAAGAGTAAATTGAAGTGTGAGAGATTGTTTCTAGGCCCCGGGGCCTCAAACAGCTCCCTGCGGGACAGTCCCTACTGTCTCCTGGAAGAGCAGGCAGTTTCTACTGCCTCTCCAGCTGTGTCAACCTCTCTCTCTCTCTAACACACCTCCAGGCTGCTAACAGAGGAGGGACGCATACGCACACACACACACACACACACACACACACAGAGGTGTGGTTCAGAGTCAACACACCTATCAGCATCCAAGCCCCTCCTCCTTCCTCAGGGCAGGTACAGAGGGAATGCCTCGGGGGTGGGTGGGGGGAGAAAGGCAGTTGTGTTAGGTTACAATGCACAGCCTTATTTCATCCTCCATCTCTCTTAACAGCCTCTTTCGTATTGCCACCTACGTCTCTCTCGCTACTTCCCACAAACAAACAAGATGGGCTTTCAGTGTCTTCTCAGGCCAACACAGAGCCCAGAGTGTGACAGATAAAAGCGTGTGTGTGAGAGAAAGAATAGGGCTTAATAGTCCATAAATAGTGTGCTGGACCAGTATTTGGTTATATGGCTAATAGGACAATGCTAGCTGCTTTCGTTTAATCTGCTATCAGCACTGGGGTTGACTGGGGTTTATCTAACAGCTTGTTGAACAAAAAAAAGTATTTTTTTCATTTGCAGCTACCAAACCACTGTGAATTTCAGCACAGCTGTCTGTGGGACATTCTCCATTAAATACCACTTGTCTATAAATATGATAGAAAGCCAGATTTCAGTCAGCCAGATCGGGTTGCACAAGAATGAAACCATATTGCATAATAAAACACCTCAATGATTTGATAGCATGAACAGACCTGTAGTTGTTTATAATGTCATGTCACATTTTAAAGCATTTGTCTACATGGACAAATATAACACAATAACAACAACCACACAATATAAAACAAATTTAAGATTTGTATATTCAGCTCTTATTGGGTAGTTTTCCAAAAAGCTAAATAATAATGTGAGTATAGGTAGAAAGATATATTCGTTTACTTTCTGTGTTGGTTCTGTAAAGTGTACTTTGCAGTCCCATGACACATTCCCAATGTAGGATTTAGGTTAGCTGGTCAATATGAAGCTTCCAGGGAATTATTTCTAAACGTGTAAGTGATCGTACATAATATGTTTGATCTTAAATTAAAGTATTGGTGCACAATATATGGACTCAGCATCGTTATGGCAATATCACGTTGGGCAATATCATATCAAAAATGTTGCAGGAAGTAGGCAATATTCAGTTTCTTTTGTGGAGAGATGCAGCCGTTGGCTGGTTGGCTCAGTTGTGTTTTTGTCTTAGTTGTGACAGAAAAGTAAGCTAATGACATAATAGAGATCAAAGTGTAAACATTAGTGGCCAAAAGTAATGCATCCTCGGTAGCTAGGAATTACAGTTGTACAAGTTCAATATTTGTTGTTTTGAATATATTTCGCTACATTTCCCCATAACTGTGTGTTTTTACTTGGATATCGATATTGCAATGTTCATGATCAATAAAGCAATATCACATTTTGTCAACATGCAACCCTAATTTACTAAAGTTATTTACATCCTTATTTAATTATCTTTATTACATTTCATATTAACAAACATTTGACAACTTCTCTTGATAATCCCATCTGCAATGAACAATGTATTTTTGGGAGTCACCCACATCCTTATCTCTGTGCACTGTAAGGAAATTGAACTTCTTATGTTTACCAATCTCTTCATATCCTAATCCTATTCAAGAGGTACTGAGACACTTCAAATCCTCACAAAGTAAAGTACCACAAGTCAAACCAAGTGACCACAATACAACCATCACACACATTATTGAGAGAGTGGAATGCCAGCCTCTGAATAATGTATTGCTTCACAATGTTACCTGGGTTAGGGAGAATCGAGTCACTAGGACACACCCTATGTACCCACACACACACACACACACACACACACACACACACACACACACACACACACACACACACACAGAGAATGACCTATACTGTATGCTGCTAGCCAAAGAAAAGACACTGTGATCTCAATAAGGTTAAACATAATACATGAAAAGAAACCAGTTATAAAACAAATGCAAACTACGTACTGGATGAATTATAAAACAGACAAGATGCGATGTATAAACTGAAGAACTGTTAAAGATTTTAAATGCATACTTGCCAGTCAATGTAATGTCGCTGGACGATGTTCTTGTGTGTGAAAATGTTGATATTATGTCTATGGCCGGGTACTGTTTGTGTAAGTGTGTGCAAATCGGTAATAGACATACTAGACTAGACTGGAGATAGTTGCTTCTCTGTTCACAACCTTCAGTTTGCCTTAACCTGCTCAGCATTCCACATATCTCACACACACACACACACACACACGTACACACACGTAATTGAATGCTTCTTATTCACTTAAAAAATAGAGAATGTTGGGTTAGTCTTAACCCAACATTCTGTATTTTTAACAATGTGGGTGTGGGTTTTTCTTAACTAGAAATATGTTTTGTTTATGTGAGTTTTTAATTTACATGTTTAATAGGTTGCATAAATAGAAGTGCTGAAATATAACAGCAGACGTGTTAATCTGTCAAGTTTGTTTTAGCATTACTCGAGAAGGCCAACAGGCCCACTCAACAGAGGTGTTTTTTGAGACATGTTTGGTCTCAGTGTTCACTGTTGGAATGTGCTGACGAGCTGGACGCTTGACAGAGTCAGTCTTGTGAACACCTGTGTTAGCATGGATGTACAGAGCACTCATGCTAACACAAACGCAGTGACCAAGGTGTGCATGTAGACAGACAGACGCACACACACACACATTCCCTTCATGAAACATCCAGTAGGAATGCCGTATCACCAAATATCCCAACGTAGACTACAAACATTCATACCAGAAGTAGTAGTAGTAGCCTTTTTCAGTGACCCAGAAGTGCAATCAATGAGGGGCCATACATTTAGTCTAGCCTGTAAGAGAAAATCTCAAGACAACTGAGTGTATTTGTCTGATTAGTTTTGAAGTTAGTTGAATGTGTAAAGGTAAAAAAGATTGATGTGTGTGTGCATACGCACACCTGAGAACAATTATAATTATCCACTTTAACTTTATTAATTAACTAATTAATTAATTTCGATTGGACAGAAAGAACGTTTGTCCCTCATTGGCATTTTTGGGTCACTGTGAAAAACGTCTAGAGGTCCCAGTGTTGGGATGAGTAATGCATTTTGTGGTGGGTGATGCATTACACTATTTGCCCAGTAGATGTCAAAATCACCTTCCCTGTCACATGTATACACTGCCATCTTGTGGACAAAACTGGTTCCCCAGTATCTGCACATACTGTATGTGCCCTGGTTAAAATATTTTGATTCACTACATACAACTTATGTTTTGTAACTTCTCTGATTAACAAATGTACTAAATATAATACTGAATACTACACAGCTAAGAATTTGTGACACAACCGTTAAAGATCTATTTACCAAAGCAATATCAGATATTGAGACTACCCTTACGCTGCCATGTCAGCGAGTCCCAAAAAGGCAAACGTTTTATCATATTAAGTATCACGCAGAGGACCTCACAACACAGCTTACCACAACGTAGTGATGTTGTTCCTTGTAATCCAGCAAAAACCTACCCAGTCACACCGACTGTTCAATGTACAAATGGTCCTACTGCTGCTATCTCACTGTATGCACGGCCACATCACTTCCTGTGTGACCGCGTGTGATCGTGTGTGTGCGTTCATTTGGCTTGGTGGCTCAACATTGGCTCAACGTTGTTGTGAGGACAGAGGGAGGTGTTGAGAAGCGAGGGTGTCATAGACTTCAATGAGCCCCAGCCCTCTGTGACCACTGACCACAGTGACTAACTTAGCATGGCCACTGTAACGACGGCCTTGCCGTAAACACTCTGACCACAGGTTAACACCGGCCTGTCTGAGACTGTCTCACAGCCACTCAAGTGAAACTAGTAAATACCTCTTCAGCAGAATTTATGGTGTCTGTTATTCCACGTGAGACCTCTGACATGTACTCATACTACGTACTATCGACTACACTGTATATGGACATACAGTACATACTTCCGTGGTTGCCCAGCAGAGAAGAGAGGAAGACCGTTGCACCTCCTGTTGATTTAAATACTTCCTTCTGCTAATTCTCTACATGGACAGAAACATTGTGTTTTTCTTCTCGGTCACAATACAGCACTGCGACTCATATAAACAGCATGTTACAAATATATCTCAGTAAATACAATTCTACTGGACAAGGATCCTGACACTGCCCTCTTTATCTTAAACCAGAGGTAGGCAAAATGCTCTAAGACCTGGTTACATTTCCCTATCGGCTGGCAGTGGTTACTTATAATATAACATATCAATAATATATCAATTTATCATCATTGATTTTTCTAGATTCTGTAGAAATCCACATGCTTGTCATAGTTCACAATATGCCTGCCATACCACATGATGTGCAATAGAGGGCACCACAACAAAATGAATATGTCCATAGCCATCTTCAAAGAGAAATATAGTACAGCCACATATCTCCATGCCAGGGTGATGTTCAACAAAGTCAACAAAGTGTGAGGTCAGATATTGGCTAAGAATGTAAAAGACGATGCATTATTTTTTCATAATTTCTACCAAGGTTCATTGTCTTGTGTATTTTCATCTGAGATCACGATGAACAGATTACAAATGCATGGTGACTTCCCACTCCTGTGGGTATATGCTACTGTGTGTGTGTGTGTGTGTGTGTGTGTGTGTGTGTGTGTGCATGTGCACGGCTAGAGTGCTGTCCTTTGTGGCTGTGGTGAAGGCCTGTGTGTTTATGTTGACATTCCTATTCAGGGAGGAGGACAGAGAAATGTCCGCAGGGACTTACAGGACATCCGTTTGACCCCTTTAAGATATGTGGTCTCTGCTTTACTTTCTGCTTAACTTACTGTCATCTGACTGCTTGGCTGTTGGTGTTTATTCAAAGTACCTCATTGTAATATTCACTTAAAAAAATTAATTACGATGACAGTAATCTTGCCATGGCCTAAAGGTGCACATATAAGGACACATAAGCATTTATAAGCATTATAAGCAAAAGCCCCTCATTAAAATGCAATAATATTATGACAAGCAGCTGTTTTGGGGAATATTTATGGTCATATTTCTTCCCCTAAGAGAAATATATATTTTTTTAACATTAGGTCAAAGTGGTAATACCTCAGTGAATGAGCGCAGTGAGAAAATGCAAATTTAAAGTGGTTCTATATGACATTTGCCACATTCTCTGCCACTAGATGTCACTCAAACTAGTGGCATCTAGACCAAAACATAGCATTAACATGCACATGAAGCAAGACCATCTATGAGAACAGAAAAGCTTGGATGGATTACACACACACACACATACACACAGAGGCTAATCTATTCTACAAGCGACAAGAAGCAAAAGTTATCAAAAGAATTTTGAAATTAAAAACAAAATGACGGCCACATATTTAAACGTATTGGATGAAACCTTCTACAAACAGAAAGTGGGTGTATATCTTGGTTGGTTAATCCAATCCCAACCAAATACACAGAGAGAGAGAGCTTGATGTAATTCTCTGGTCAGCATGAAATTACTCCACTACAGCTTGAAATAGAAAATATAGTTGTTTGCTGCCATAATCATATTTAAAACAACCATCATGATGTTTCTCTAATGCGACTTCTGAAAAAATAAACAACACAGTTGCTGATGCATGTGAATCTAATGTCTAATGTGTGGATCCGACTCAGATATTTCTGTTTTTGTTATGAAGCTACCTAAATGAATAATAAATAATTCCCCAGTACAAAACCACTTAAATCAAGTAGTAACTGTAAACATGGAAACAAGTTTGTGGATCATGTGCCTGCAATTACGTTACTGCACTCCATAAAAGTACAGCACAATGTATCATTGGCCAGATATAACACATTGTTCACTGTGTGTTTATATTAAATGAATGCCAAGTCTTCACATGTTTATGAAACATGTTGAAGATTTCAAACATTACCTATTGTGAGACAGTTCATACTCTCTTTCTCCAGACCTACCACAATGTGGCAATTTATTGAAAGAAGTAATTTTACATAAATATAAATAATAGTGTGTATACTAAGTGTGTATAAAATGAATTTCCTTCCTGAAAGAGTTTAGTAATCTCTGTGTTGTCAGATATACTTATAACAATCTCATAACAAAAACAGACACATCACCCACGCACTAATAATGTCAGGAACATGTCTGCCTTAAGCGGAATGTATTATGTATTATTTAGAACAACTAGAGATCTATAGTTTTTAATAGAACTCAGAGTAGAGGCTAGTTATTTATCTTAATTATCCAACCTATGGAAAATAAGATGCTTATGTTATTATACAGTTTGATAGTTTGTTTCACCTTCCTTGAAATGTGATCTTGTTACATACAGCAGCCTAGTACAATATTACATTTCTTATAATCCATTGAACGCATGAGTCCTTCCTCTTGTGGTTGGATGTAAAAATTAAATTAATAAGTATTTAGAATACTGTTAAAGTTGAACAACACTGATTTAGTTTAGGAATACATTATTAGTCAAATGTATTATTAGGTAATTATATAGAGTATATTGCCTAATGTTCTTTGTTGATGTAGGCCTATATTCAGAAAATATGTATCGTAGTACAAATCATATTTAGGTTATTCTTATTTTTTTAATAAAATTAATATAACACCAACCAATTTGATTCTATATCATTTTGGAATCATATTCTTGTTCACAAATAGGCCTACATTCACATATGTAGAAAACATTTTGAGTTGGAGAGCTTTTCATCGTTTTATATGTTCTTTATTTTTTATTGCTAATGTCTAATTACAGAGTAATTGCCAGTCCACTGTACATAGCAGGCTAGACAGTCAGTGACGTAGTCAGTGAGGTATGATCGGCTACTTAATATAGACATTGTGTGATTAGATGGCTTTACCAGTGCTTCAACCAATTACCAAAATATAAGATGCCTACGTATCACATCTAATAGCTACATGATAATTTCCTTTGTAGGTCTTTTGGGGAATCAGGCTAATATTTCCGGTTTCCTGAACCCCCCACGGGCATCCTAATCCTTTGGGAGACTGGTCGAGGCTGTTGCCTTGTCAACACTAGAGAAAGTAGGAAACTATCATGATGGGAGTAGGGCTATCGGCATATTGGTTTATGTACGTAACTTTCAAAACGTAGCCTGTTATTGTTTGGTAATTTTACCAACAACAAACAATAGACGTTGGTACCAGGTAGGCTACATCCTATCAGTTACAATGTTAGGGTACACACATACTGGAAGTCATTGTAGTCTACGGTAGCCTACTTTGGTAGCTCGAAAAGACGCACAAGCCAGTTTATCGAAGTTACCCAGTTACCATAATTTTGCCAGGTTGTGTCTTTTCCTGTGACAACCTCCTAGAACATAAAATACCATAGGCTTGGTCTCTCTAATCCTACTATAATACTGTGATCTACTTACCCGTTGGTCATTTCTGTGATCCCCAGCATCTTGCTCTCCGTGTGGTTCTATGTATCCAACTGTCTGCAAAGCAGATGCTGACTACTGTAGGGGATGCGGTCTCTAATGGCGAAGAATCTGTCCTCCGGTTCTGTGTTTCCAGTAGCCTAAAATGTACTTTAGTTTGCTGGCCAAGACCCGCCCCTAAATATATATACCGTAAAGTAACTCTGCTTAATGGATTTAGATAATAGATCTGATCTAAGTTACACACTCAGTCGCTATAATGGAAAGTCAGGGGACTTCATTCTGCAGACACGGGACATTCTGTGCGCCGGACAGTTCATCAACATGGCGGGAGGTGTCGTGCGGAAAACGGCGCAAAATGTTCCCGGGCTGCTAAATAACTGAACAGTGATTTTACTTGTAGACGGCTAATTAGCCTGATAGTAGCATGTCTCACATGGATCGTTACAAATTACAATCAGACAAAAACCTAATGTGTGCAAGTAATATGCGTTAGAATAAGAGTTGAGATGTGGATGGCTAACTTAAAAATGTTAGCCTGTTGGCATAATATCTGGGATTCTGGACAATCCCATATATTCATTCCCGTGATGACGCAACATCAGAGATTTCCTTAAAAGGAAGGGATTTCAAGCGAGGATAAAACATCTGGATGATGATGCAGTAGTATGCGATATGCGCGTGCGCGTCGGTTTTCCCAAATGCAAATAAATTCTATTAAACAGTAGTCTTCTCTGCTACGATTTTTTTCCCACAACTGCAAAACTAAGTTATCCTAAATGTCTATGAATGTTTACATGACAATCCAAATGTGATATTGTGATATACAATAAAAAAGCATTTTGCAGGATGAAGAAAAATAAACATAAATTAGTCAATATAATGATCGAGTCACTAAATTATATTGACTTATTCATATAGCCTACAATTCGTTGAGCCTTCTCTCCCATTGAGATAAAAGCAACTCCATAACAAATACATTCAGACAGCATACTAAACTATCACAAAAGCGGCAAGCAGAAGCTGCATCTCAAATTACACATGGGTGGAAGCGGCCATTCTGAAGGATTCTTGTACCCTTACAAGGATGTTGGAGCACAAGCTCTGTGACAACAGTTCTTGTGTTCAGTGTGGCTCAAAATGACCTTGGCAGGGCAGATGGTTGCTGCATGTTAAACCCAGGCCTGCCAGTGCAGATGAACAGCTATGCATTGTACTGCAATAATATATTTATTTACTTATTATTTAAACAGTTACAATCAATTGACAATCATTAGATATGTATGTATGTATATATACATATATATAGTTTTAAACATTAACCATTAAAAAAAAAGTTACTAAATCACATTAAATAAAGACAACTAAAAAGAAGAAATAAATCTAAGATCGCAGACTCCGAACTACAGGACAGATGATAACACCACTGTTACCTTTGTCAAATAAAGTACAGAGTGCTTTGGGATTAAATTAAACTACTGTATAAATCAGTTAATCTTAAAAATTCTAGAAAACTCAAAATTCAACATCTTCAGGGTTAACAAAAATTATCAGTCACATAAAAAAATGCTGCCGGCTAGTGGCAGCTATCTGGCAGCATATCTGCCACTAGCTAAATCTATAGCAGTGGCTATCTAAATCTATAGCAGTAACTAGCAGTAACTCCTTCAAGTACATTCATGATGATCAAAAAGAGTATACATTTTCTTCACTGCAGTTGAATATGGTATAAATGCATCAGGACCCTGCTTATGTCTGCAACAGCTCTTTAAATATGGTCTCATGCATGAATGGATCACCAATACCTGTAATCCCTTCACATTCATTTGTGACATACTTTAACTATATACTTGCCATACAAGTCTCCACGAACATATTCCCCAACACAGCCTTGTCGATAGATCCCTTGGTCCCATCTCCCTAAATAAATGCCCAATGTCCAGTAATGTTAACAGTGATTAAACAGAATAGTGATGTAGATTGGGGTTGCTCAGTATAGGTTCCATGGACAAAATGGCCAGTAAGTTTACTAAGAATTCTGTGATCATATCTGCACAGTGTGTGCTATGTCTGGTGGTTTAGAGAGTCTATTTGATCCCAGACCAGCTGTGGAGATATGAGGTCCAACCTGAGCCACGGGACCCTGGCGGCTCCTCGTCTCCTTGAGAAAAAATAAACAGAAATATTAGAGCCTCTGCTGTCAATGGGAACAATACATAGGACTACTGTGTGGCATATTCACCAGGCATACCTTAATACCCAAACACACCCACTCACATACCATGTGCAATAGCAGCTAACTTGCTCTTCTCTTCTGGGCTTAGCTGCAGCATGGTATGGATCACTGGCAGCAGAGTCTGTCTCTCACTGCCAGAGCGCAAGAAGATAAACTGCAGCAATACATTCTTTAGGTACTCCAGGTTAGCCACGCTCTTCTCCCTCTCCTGGTTTCGTTCTAGACGGCGCACTTCGCTCTTTAACAGCTAGAGGGAGACATACCACATACAACAATTAAGAAACGACAGCCTCTCCGTTGCTTGTCATTTCAAAGAACAGTTCTAGTGTTAAACGTTATTAAAAAAATAAAAACACTACACGCCGGACTACAGAGAAATGGGTAAAGTAAGCAAGCACGGTAAACTTTGCAGGGGGATCGTTTTTCTCCGACATCCTAAAACTGTACTTTTGAGGTTTTTGTCCCATTGCGGTGTCCGTAAGAAATACACACGATGCGAAACGCCCAGACACATAAAACATGGCGGCGCCCTCTGCTTGCGATTTATGATTAAAATTATTACGAAACACACGCACACTTCCCGAGCGTTTTAACACAAATTATTGGGCTTTAAAGACTGTAAGACAATGGCGTATTACTCGTGCCGTATACGATTTCGACTGCTTCCGCAATGCATTGGCAGAGGGGTCATGTACAACACGCTGTTGACACAAGCTATACCAAAGAGCCGCATATATGACCTGTGTAATGGAATTAAACGTATTTTGAGGATTGGAGAGACGCGATCTGTCTCTTTATCATCATCAGCGATAAGTGGCACGCTCCTAAGCCGTACAGGGCTGGTCAGAACTCTGCACCAACATACCGGTACGCATATTCGACGATGCTTGAGCACGCAGACGCAAGTACTGAAAGATGTAGTTCTATTCGAGCATGACAGAACAGGGTTCTTTCGCCTCTTGGCAATCTTCTGCTGCGGCCAATTTCTGTTCTGGTCATACCTCGCCCACTTTGCTTACACTGGCCTGCGGGACACTGGTGCGTCAAAGAAAAACGACAAACCAGCAAATACAACTGGCTTGGCAGGATTATGGAGCTTTGAGATGAATCTGGGATCCAGTGCTTGGAGATATGGATTTACTATAGGGTGTCTTGCAATCGGAGGAGTAATAGTCGGGCTCGGGTTTCTGTTTTGTCGCCGTTCTGTCAGACAGGTGGTTTTACATAAAGGTGGTAAAATGGTGACAGTCTCAACGCAGTCCCCTCTCGGGCAGGGCAGAGGACGAAGAATGCATGTAGAGTTATCTCATGTAGCCTGCTACGCTCACAGGCACGAGTCCCCCTCATTCATTCCTCTCCGAGTGAAAGGTCATAAATTCTACTTTCTTCTGGACAAAGATGGGACAATAAACAACGCTAAACTGTTTGACGTCACTGTCGGAGCATATAGACCTGTTTAACCTAAGTTGCAATGTGTTTAACTTTCAATTACAAGCATACAAAATGTGGTTATTCTAACAAGGGCTATGTATATTGAAGTAAATATGAACTAATATTGTGATTCTTGAAATAATTTATATTCACATTTTCAATAAATTGCGTTTAAGGTAAACTCCTCAATCTTTGTGTGTGTGCGTGTGTAAACATACATTGACTTGCTCCGTGAGGACTGCATTGGTAGCCTCCGTTTCGTGCAGTAGGCTGTTCATGTGCTCCATACTGCATGTTACGGTGGTCAGTTTCTGGCTAAGCTCTTCCTTTGTTGGCTCCACCGTCCAAACAAACGGCTCTGGTATCAAGAAACACGACTAGTTGTCACGATGTCATGCCCTATAAATCCATGCATTGCAAAAAAAACATGGGTGCACCTTGTTTGGGGTCGGGGGAGGTGAGTAGCTGTTCCAGAGAGGGTAGTGGCGTGTGTGCTGGTGAGGACCGTTCCGTCTCTGTGGTCTCCATGCCCTCACCCTCCTCCCTGGCCATGGACTGGAGGTCACCGAGAGCCAGGAAGCCCTGGCCGCCCTGGCTGTGCTCCTGGTTTCTGCGCTGAGGGTCTGACGTCAGGGACTTGCGGGCAGATGTCACCGTCACAGAGTCTGAGGGGCAGAGATGGTGTAAGATGGAGATGTGTGATAAGATGGTTGGGAATGTAAAGTAGGGGGTCACAAGAAGCTTGTATATCTTAATAAAACCTAGTTTTATTGTCTTATCCTTTGATGTTTCTATGCCATTACATTATTAGTTGAAAAAAGTGGATCGGAAGTTGTTATAGCGTCGCAATGTGATTGCATGGGGGTATATCACAGACAATGAACTATCACTTTGTGAGTGTGGGGCATTACTGAGACAGCATGCTGACCAAAGGATTAGAGTACAGGTAAGTAGATGAGTCATTTGGGTAACTTAAAAGTGATTTTATAGTTCTATTTCTATTATGTATTGCATCACTAGCCTGAGAGGGCAGTCTACACACGGGTCAACACCCTGCTTATGGGTGATGTACGGCACAATAAACACGGTGGGAAAGTAACAAGGCGGGTGAAGGAGTGGGCGACTGAAAGATGCTGACGGATGAACTCAAGACGTCCAGGCGCCAAGCCCGGGCACCCCTCCCTCGACCTTCTTGGTGAGACACACACAGGAGGATGCATCTGTGTGTGTGTGCGTGTTATAGCACCACGTCACTAATGAACAGGCTGTCCAGATGCTGCTGTAAGCCGCGTGTCTAGAAGAGATGAAGGACCAGACTCACAAACACCTGGTTGAGTTCAGATGACAGGGAAATGTGCAGGTGCACATATTGCCTTTTCCAGTCATTACGGCTTGCGTATTTGACAGCGAGCGCAGAGGTTGGGGGAAGAGGGAGGGTTTGCTCTGCGTGGCTGCAGAGGGCAGCTGTGTGGGAGGTGATGAATGGGTTTCTGGTGCTGCTGCGCTCATAACTTGCCACCCCATCCCATCTCTCCCTCAATCTCATTCCTCAGTACTCTCGTGGAAGACTGGAGTAAACTAGGATTGATAGTCTATAGACCCTTCAGCTCGAGGCAACCGATACGTCTGTCCGTCCGCATGATGCTATTTATCAGACACTGGTGGGGACCAGTTTCCCCGCTGCACAGCAGTTACTTTTTGGAACTACTTCTTCCACAACACAGCAAAGTGGGACCACTTTGCTGTGTTGTGGAAGATGCAGTCCTGTGGAAGAAGAGAGGCTTGGTCAGGTGACTGACAGACAAAAATGAGACTACAGAGAGAGCCAGCCTCTATTATAGGATACGCCAAGGGCTCTTACTCTAATTGGCTGATGAAATCCTGTGACTTCTCTAATGAGCACATTTTAGCATCCCTTGTCATGTAACGGGGTTTGTTCCATGACCTTATCTGCACCATTTCTGACATCACATATAATCCTTTTTAAGAGTTTATTAAGACCACAAAAAATAAATACCTATCCCCTTCTTATTGCGAGAAAATAGGCTATTAAATTGGTATTCAGCATTTTATTCATGCCTACACGATGTCATTGAAAAAGACCACTGATAATCCTGAAGCCTTCTGCCATCGCCATCAAACTCTAACCACACATGTACAATGATACAGCTGCAGTAATTAAAAAGTAGGATACTATTCCATAATGTAAATTACAGAAATAACTTCTGTAAAGAAGATCTTAGAATTTCTGATTGTAGCATCGCCCATTTAGGGGTCACCAACTCTTTTGGAGCTGAGAGGTACTCGTTTGAAACGTCCCGAATACGAATATTACACGATTCACCTTTAATTATAATATTATTATTAAATATTCATATATATGTGAAGAGACCATCTCATCACTTTAGGCTACTGGTAATGATTCCTCACAATAACAGAAACATGAAACATGTTATTAAATCTCAATTTGTTTAAACATTTGAAAGTCAGCATTATTATCACATCTGTTATTTGTGTATCTGTCTTCACAGTTTTGTATTAATGAGCACATTTCTTGTAGCATATGGTTGAAATCAGACCTGTTAGACCTTTTGTACAAATTATCACTTATGCAATTTTTTTTAGGAAACTATTAAATGCATGGTCAGTTCTCGAGAGCGCTTGCTAACTTCGAGGCAAAATCAAAATCCCTCTGCCGCCCCGCCCATTGACTTTTTTTTTTTTAAGCAAAGCAGCTTGTTGTATTTAGCCTTGTTCACCACTTTGTTTATGTTCCTATTTACGGAGCAAGCGCTGTGTAGAAGTATGCTACCAGATTATTTTTTTAGCATGCAGAGAGAACAGTAAGATAGCGAAATACAAGGAGGTTTTTGTTGAATTTCACAAAGTGTATTAGCTTACGATAGCTGACTATACTATACTGTGACGGCCCTGCATAGTTTTAGCAGGCCTGTGGTCTTTACTGGTTATATAAGCCATAATTAGGCAAATTAAGTACACCTGGGCATGTCAATTATATAGGTGTGTTGCAGCACACTGTCGGTGTGACCCTCCTGGCACCACACATGCTGTTGGTTTGGTTAGCATGCAACACGTATTCAGTACATACACCTACAGACATTCACATCTCATTCTATGTTATTCTGCTTGTTAGTTAAGAGTTTGGTTTGTTTGGTTTACGGCCCATGAGCCAGGTCGTAACATGGGGGACTTGTCCGGTATTTGAACAAGATCAGAGTCCATTCATACAACATTGTCATTTTCAAATCTACATCAATGTAAGTGTTATTGATTAAACATTTTTTTTATTTTATTTTTTTAAATTGAGCTCCAGGGCGACTAGTGCCGTTTTTAGAATATACACTGCTGGCGACTCTTGTCGTCGCTGCGGGCGACCAGGTGCGGGTGGGCACCGTGTTGGCTACCCCTGGTATAAACCAAGAGTAGAGCAGTTAATCATTAGTAGCAGCTTAGACACCCTGACCCCCTTGAGGTCCTTACTGCTCTGGCTCTGCAGGCAGAAGAGCTGCTCCTCCAGCCGTGCCAGCTGACCCTGGAGGGTCTCCACGGTGGCGCGGTGCTCGTCCTGCAGCCTCCTGACCTGCTCCCTGAAGGCCTGCCGCTGGGCCTCGCCCTGGGCACGCAGCTGGGCCTGGGCCTGGGCCTGCTCAGACCGCAGGGACACGTTCTCCGCCTGTACGGAGAGCACTCTGTTGGGGGAGGGGTTACAGCGGTTACCTGGCTGAGGATGCAGAGCCCTGGACACACGCACACAGGTGTTTGATGCAGTCAGCTTGATTAGTATAGCTCCTCTCAGGTGGAGGTGGGGCAGAGCTATGTAGGAAAGCTCTCGTAGGTGACGGCAATAATGCTCTCAAAATGGAAAGACACATCTTGGCCAATTCTCTGTATGTGCATAAGATGGCCGTGTTTTCAGAATTCTAAGGCACACATAAATGTATCGCCAATGTAAAGTAAAAAAAATAAAAAGATAAAAAATAAAAAGCAGAAAAAGTTGTCTCATTCTTTAAGTGGCAAATATTATTTTTCCGTGGTACAGAAGCCACTTTTTAATTGCCACAAGTATATACAGCCGCAGAAAAAATGTAAGAGACCGCTGCACATACCTTAAAATGTAATTCAGTCGGGACCACTATAGTCAAAATAAGTATATTATTTGCATTAAGTAATTTATATTTGGAGGCATAGCTCTGTTCTGGGAGAGCATCAAAAATACCCCTTCCCCCACAGGGTACAGAACAGAGCAAGCCTCAATGAAAACACCATGCGTGAGGCAAATTTGCAGAGGAAACGCCAAGAATTGGTTGTGTAGGTTGAGGATGTTTAAATAAGCGCCACGACTAGTTTGGCTAATAGTAAGCTTTGCCGTGATCAGCTGACGATTGAGATCACGCGTGGCCGAGCGTGACTTCGTGGCCTGCCTGAACCATTGCTATTTTTCATGGAAAAAAATAGAACATTTATAAAAAAAAGCCTAGAAATACAAATCCAATAATAATTATATTACATGCAAGTAAAAAAATGTAAATGTATAAGTAGTAAACATCATAGAGTAGTAATTGCAGTAATTGCAGTAATTCTTTCCGCAGCTCGTGCGACACGGTGCAGGAGGTGAGTCTCTAAGCTCGAGTGTCAGTGAGCCCACCTCTCACGGAGCTCCGCCTCCTTGGCGACGGTCTCCTGCAGGATCTTGTTGTGGCGCTCCAGCAGGGCGTCGTGCTCGGCCTGGAGCAGCTGCAGCTCCTCGCCGCTGCTCTGTAGGCTGTGCTGGCTGGTCAGCAGCCGGCCACGCAGCTGCTCCACCTGAGCACACAGCTGCTCCCTGCCGTGCACGCAACACACACACACACACAAACTCTTTTTTTTATTGAACTCTCAGTTTCCAGAATATATGTTTGTAAAATTTGCAAATTTGTTTTAATCTATAGGACAATTGTTTTATGTTGTGAAAAATAAATGATTCATTTTCACACTTCCAGGGCCATGGTTATACACTAGAGACTGACATTTATTTCGGGATTTCCGCGGGATGAGAAACAGAATAATTATTAATCACGGGATTGGGACGGGACAGAAATAAACGTCAGTGGGGGCGGGGCCGGGAATAGTAATAACACTGACGCACAACAAATACAAACAATATTGTAACCTTAACATTTTTTCCATCAACTATTGCTGTGATCTGGTTTTTTTTGTCTTTTTTCTTACTCTGACAGACTCCAGTCAAAAAACACAACATGGGAGTCAATGATTTTGGAATTGGGATGGGACTGGAATTTTTTTTGTGGGAGTGGAATGGGACGTTTGAAAGACAGCAGTTAGCATCTCTCTCTCTACTTTGAACCCCCCTCCCCACCTTCTAGCATGTGTGATCCTCACCTTTCCATTTTACCGGAATCTCCTTCACTCTGGGCGGAGGTCTTCTTCTGCTGCTTGAGGACATTGTGGACACGCACCTTGTAGCTCTCAAACTCCCCCGCTGTTGACTGGAGCTCGGCCTGAAACAGGGTGGACACGCTTTAATGTTGTCCTAATGTGTTGTCCTCATTTCTCCGTTATATAATGACACAGCACATTTGACTAATTTAGCAGATACAATGGAAAATACATACATTGTGTGTTAGCAATTATTTGTACATAAATGAACAAAAAAAATTGAACTAGAAACAAGTATGTATTTTTAGTTTGCCTAATAGCATTACTAATGCTTATATCCAGCATGCGTGTTTCCATTCATCTAGAACAAACCTGCCTGTGATTTGTCTCACAACGGAAGACTCCACAGTGTTTTTGTTACTGTTGTGTTTGCCTGTACCATTTCTCTCTACAATGTTTCCCCGGAAGGCAGCATTCAACCCCCCCCCCCCAACTGCTTAGTGACTTAGTTTGAGCCATTTAGCAAGGCTGCACTCTCCTGCTCGTCTACTGATGGAAAATCTATAGTAATATCTCAAACCGTAATGAGCCAATGGTAACTGAAAAGACTGAAAAGGGGAGGGGAGGGGTGGGTAAATGTCAAGGAAAGGGGGAGGGAAAGTGCCTTCTTGCACTCTGGTTAAGAGTGCTTGCTGATGGATTGTCTTCAGGGGTGAAGGTGCATCTGTGTGTGTGTGTGTGTGTGTGTGTGTGTACCTTGGCTACGTTACACTCCTGCTGCAGGCTGGCAATGCGTTGATGAAGGGAGCTGCTGGTCCTCTGCTGCTGCTCCGCCAGGCAACGCACCTGCTCCTGTAGCCTGTGGCGCTCGGACATCAGCTCGCTCACCTCGATCTGACACACACACACACACGCACACACACACGCACACACACACACACACACACACACACAAGATAGTGGTATGCCTTGTGTGCAATGGATAGCATAAAGAATACAACTATGTTTGATTTATACTTAGTACATTTCAAAATAAAGTGCCAGTATAAATAAAGAAGGTGTCATTACATAACTTATTGTTGTAGGTTCCTCTCTTCAGTCCAATCATTTTATACACACAGTATTTGTGTGTGTGCGTGTGTACACTGTGTGTGTCATGAATGCACACTGAGAGAAATTAATGATACAACACCGTGGTGTCCTCCTCCCCTACCGTAAAGAGTCTCGGAGTCATCCTAGACAACCAACTATCGTGCGCAGCAAACATCAC
>JAODOY010070410.1:0-16254 GCA_025399855.1 Forbesichthys papilliferus
CGGGATCCCCCAGTCAGAGCTTGCTGATGTGGCTCGGGAAAGGGAAGTTTGGGGTCCCTTGCTGAAGCTGCTGCCCCTGCGACCCGACTCCGGATAAGCGGGAAAAGATAGATGGATGAAATTAACTGGAAAATGCATGAGATTCAACACTGTATTTTGCGATAGCAATATGTTATAGGCTTGATAGTCTCAGCATCTTCCGTCCATTAGCACTAAGTCACAAAAGCATCTCTGTGCTGAACTTCTGATACAAATCTCTGTAAACTCGAGACAGGACTCTCGGGAAGTAATACTGTCAATATCGATTGGCTGTTAGCATTGTCACTTGCAAGTATGTAGGCCTAGCTGTAATTTCCAGTGCGAGGCTAGTGCAGTGCTTTATTTACTAATGTAAAATTACTAATTTATTTTAAGCAGTAGCCTACACATTTTACAGATTTACAAGACCTGTAATCAGCCAAAGAGAGTCCTGTTGTTTTATTTTCCAACTAATTCCTCATTGTACCTTTTAACATTCGACTTGATCATTGAGTTATTAAGTACAGTATATTATATTTGTTGTGCATGTCAATCAAAATACCTCTCATATAGGCAAGTACTAATACATTTAGCCAGCGCTGTGCTTCAGACGTTATGTAAGTAATGGCTGGCTCTGTGAGACTAAAGGCTTGCTGACCCTTTATGTTGTCGACACAACATTCTGGACAGGTTCTATTTTGTGGGTTACACAGCAGAGGCGGCTGTAGTAGGCCTGCACCTTAATATTGTGCATTGTAGGAGTGAAAACACTACTAGGCTATGACTAAAGGTTCATACATCTAATGCTGTATAGCCTTGTCCAGCATACAACCCACCTCCTCCCTGCTTTGTGCCTGGATGTTCAGTATACTGCCGTTTCAGTGAGTGAACATAAATTCATAGTTTTTCGCCATGTACCACATGGGCGTAAGGTGGTTTCTTGCATGATGAAACACTGCTTCCCCTTTCGGTCACTATGGTGTCACTGGTGGGAATATAACTTTTATGCACTAGTAGTAACTTTATTTTTGTTTTAGTTTATTCTGGAAGGTGCAGGCAGACCAATACATTTTCTTTGGTATTTACACATATTCAATATGTATACTGTATCATTCCCTATATAAAAGGTGACAGTATTAGGTAAGTGGCCCTATGATAAAATATTAAATAACCAGACCACCTGAGGGCTTTCTGCATTGTACCCGTTGTACCCTTCATCAAGCAGTGTTGTTTTTTAATTAACCTTATAGCCTACTAAATGCAAAAAATGTAAAAAATATATAAACTGTACAAATATCAACAATATATCATCATGCACATAAGTGACAGAACACAGATAAGGTTAGCATACATCCTCTGCATTTAAAAACATTCTAAATCAATTAAATCTACATTTGTTTAGATAGAAGATATTGCCTCCAAAGCCTCAAATGTAAACCCCGAAACGTCCGTTTCATTTAATTGCATATCCTCTCTGTCATGGCTCTCTGTGGGAAGAAGACAAAAGGACATTTAGAGCATCTAGTAGATTATGTCATGAGAGACTTATTGATTCATCGTCATTCTTTGAATGATAGTCACATGCACATATTTCTCATAAACATGTCAACCGCAAAAACAACATACAAACTTTAACAAACAATAAGACAACAAATGAACTTATATTGAAAATTTATTGTGGAACAATTTGATTAATAAAGATAATAAAAACTGACTATTGGGTTCCACTGCCATGGCATACTGTGTGTTACATAAATGCCTTATTTAAATATTATTTTGTCAAAATGTAAGAGGGCTTAATTATAATAATGTAGTTATTTCATGCTTACACTGTATAACTTTGTGCCTCAGCTTTCCCTTTAATGAATGAAGAGTTTTCTCCTAAAAGTTTCATTTATTATAGAGAGGACTTCTGAAGATCCAGTTTCAGTTAAAAAAAAAATTCATAATGTAAATAACACATTGTTAATGCTTCATTATTACATATTAATTGAATGATTGGCTATGAATACATACTACATATGCTAAAGACTTCTAACCAATCTGGCTATGAAAGTCAGGATGTTTACCATGCTTCCTGTAACCTGTCCTCACCAGAGGCTCCAGCTCGGAGTGTTCGATGAGGCTGAATTCGGAGATGAAGTAGTAATAGTGTTTGTAGCAGGTGTTGATGTGGGCTTCTGCTCCCATGCTGCAAATGCTGTCAAAGTGGTGGATGTACACATGGACAAAGACACGAAAGAGACGGCTCAGGATCTTCTTGCAGACTTGCTGGAAGTTTTTGGGGAAAGGAACACCTGGTGAGAAGAAGGTTGCCATTTTTTGTCAATAATTATTTATAATTATATCAATCATGTGTCACAATATTAGGATATGGTTTATGTGGCTGCTCTACTAAAACATAATCTCCCTCAATTTTGACCTGTTGTTGGCTCTATCATGTAAGACAATAGGACCCATTGCCTATTCAATATCATATCTGAGTGTAACCCTCATGCAATTAACCTGCGTATATGAGCATGGTCATTCCATGTGAGCTAGCCTATTCGTACAGGAGAACAAGACTTGCAGGACCTTGTTCGGTCATTTATGAGATTTTACCTCCAGTATTTTGAAGTTGTAGTGTGCAATATTTGGTGTAATAAGTAGTGTTTTGTTGCTAAACACATCTCAAGTGCTGTCATTTTGACTCGAGATAAACATTCATTCTGGCCATATATTTTGCATGCATGCCCTACAATATATTTAAAATAGTATATCATATATTTGACAATTCACAGTTTGCATTTAAATGGTTGTGTCTATGTACTGTATAGGGCTACTCACACACCTACTCTGGTTGGGAAGATGTCCTCGTCATTGATGAGGTCTTCTATCCAGTTCATTAGCAGGTTCATGTACTTCAGAGCAGGCAGCTTGGTGGGTTTCTTGTAGTCCTCACCATCCTGCCACCTGTACTCGTACCGCAGCCCCCCGGACATAATGGGACATGTGTGCTCAGTGCAGAACTCACTCACAGTGCCGTAGATTAGGTTGATCCTGTTAAAGAAGTCCACCAAGTGCACAGCGATCCAGTCATTGATGTTCTCTCCCTCTGGAAGTTGAACAACCTTCCTAAGGTCCAGGCCAGACTGAAGCGAGGCCTGGGCTTTCTTGTATAGTTCAAAACGTTGTGTTCCACGTTCAAAACGTTTCTTTGGCCTGAACGTTTTGTCTTTACTGAACACTTGTCCAAGACACAACGCCATGGACTCAGCTGGAGCCCCTGAAACAAGGGGAAGGAGGTGCTGTAGTATGTGTATTGTGAGTTTGCACTTATTTACACCGTGTTGGGTATTTTGTAAGCAAATATAAAATAATCTACATTTGTGTCCCATTTATCAAAACTTTATGCTGTTGTTTTAAAGCTCAACTTTAGCATTGCCTGCATTTGTGCTAGATGGAGAAGCCATGTTTTAATTCATATCTTAATTCATAAAACATATGGTCACATCTTGTAGTTGTGTGTTTTTAAGCAGTCTGGATTAAGATGGCTACCCTAAAACTTATTTAGCTATAATGAATACTTGAACAAACATGATAACATGATCTTGGAATGGGTTTAAATGTTTCCTTATTTTTTACTTATTTCCATTTTAATATACTCAGTCCCACGTTTAAGAAGCACACACACAATGTCTCAGTACTGCTGGCTGTTGAAAACTAATGTCACATTTAAACCAGACAAATGTATAAAGTTACTTTAATTTTTAACAACTTTATTTTTCTGCTGGCCATAGACAGCCTCGCCCTGAAGCATGTCTGGTCACATAGTGGGGGGATTGGACCTTGAATGCATACTTTGATGCGCATTTATGGAATTTTCATCTGACAATAGTGCTATTTAGACTCAACACAAAGATGTGGGAGACAGTGGCCTGGTCTGGGAAAGCATGCAGTCATTCCTTTGTCATACATCCATATGTATGACAAAGGAAGAGCCTTAAGGACATTAGAGAATGAAAAACATTCTCTTCCACCGTACCTGGCTGGAACCCTGGATCAGAGGACTGGGAATGTGGTGGAGAATCCCCTCGATCGATCGGAGACAACTGTCTGTCTATTCTGTCTGTGATTCCTTTAGTTATATTCCTCCATTCTGTCAGCAAGGAACAGGCACAGAGGCTGCTGTCTCACTCAGCACAACAGCACACACAAAAAGAAGAAGGAAAAAAGTTATTTGGCTTCTTTTCCCCTGGATGATGTCACATCCTGACTTTGTCTCGCAGGCTGCCTGCCGCAGCTATCTGCGTGTGTGAGTATGTGTGTGTCTGTGCCTTTAAGTGGGTGTGTGTATGGAAGAGGAGGCGCTTCCAGAGCACAGTGCCTCTCTTCTTTCCAATCCAGTAATTTGGTTCCTCTTTCCTTTCTTTCTTCTTGACCTCCTCCAGTCGGCCCACCAAGTCGGCCCACTGGGGAAGCTCTGGATCTCACCCTCCAGGCCGAGGCAGCCCACTCTGCTCACAGACACGTTTGGCAGTTACCTCTCAATAACATGAAATTTAAATTCCTTTTTAAAACACTGAGGTTTAACCCAGCACTGCTACCCTTGTATGGTCACAAGGACCAAGCAGTATAATCTGCTGAATCTCAAGGCATGTGGCCACAAATTGTCCATCTTCCGCTGTGAAAATAAGATCACATATGCTCTGAACTCATTTATAGCAAATGTCCACTAGAGGTCGACTGGACCAAGAAGTTGATGGAATAAATTGAGGAGTGCAAAGTAATTTTAATCAGTAAAAAATAAATATGGTAAAAATATAGTAAAACTTTTTTATATGTTTATTATGAACACTGAAATTTATAGAATTCCTTCAGATTTGCAGAAAATTCAGACACAACAATTCCCTTTAGCTTTATGCAGTGCATAATAACTGTTATATACAGTTAGTGCAAGAAGGTGGAAGAGCCCACATTCTTGGCTATATGGGGGAACCAAATATGCACCAGATGTAAACTCTCTTCAATGTGACGTGGGATGTGTGAGTTCCCAAAGGTCCTAAAGCTATAGTCTGATGCAACCAATACCTCATTCCAGATAGACAGTTTAAGGTACGCCCGTACCTGCTATGTGCTCATGAAGCTGTCAGATGTGGTGGAGAAAGAAGCATGCAACTATGAAAGATAGATAGGCACCAGCATATGTATTTCTTCAGGCAGGGCCAGACTACAGACATGGCCAACAGCAGCAGCAGCACCCAAGCTCTTGACATCAGAAGTGGAATGGAGAATGGAGGTAGACTTGAGCAGGCAACTCCTTTTCACAGTATTACGTGTGCTGTGGGCTCTGGCAGAGGAATCAATGCTTAAGGTGGAGCTCATGTGCCTTGTTGGAGGCAGCCCACTGAACACACAAACCTTGTCAAGGGAGTGCCGGAAGGTGGATTGGGACGTGAAGCGGTGCCTAGTGGATGTGGGTGCCAGAGCATTGATGGGAGGCTCAACAGCACACCTAAGGCCACCAGGGAGTGTCAGAGAAGGCAAGCTTATGGTGAGACAAAGCATGGTGAAGGTTTGACTTGTGGTATCTTACACACAGCACGTGGAGTGAACTGCCAGGGATGCAGAACATCTACACCAATACGTAGGCATCTTGAATGCCATCTATAAACCACTTAATAAATAGTCATCAACCTTCAGTTGTTCACAATTTTTTCTTGTATATTCTACATTTATTTTTATTACATGTAAATATTATGCACATAATGTATAGCTTAGCTTTTTGTCTTTCGTATGTTTGCAGAGACGTGTGCCTTAAACAATTATGTATGATACAATACAACCAAACATTTCATTCCATGTCAATATTCATTGCTGCTGCATAATGTGTATTTCACAAATAAATATTAACCAAACATTATGCATTATACTATACAGTATATTATTATACTGTTTAATATATATTATATGAAAATTATATAATATAGCTATATACTGTATATACTGTTTACATCAGATAGAGAAGGTCGGACAGCAGAAGTAATCATGGCTTGCCATGTCATTGTTAACTTTTCAGCACCCATAGGCCTAAATGGCGTGTTAGCACAATATTATCTAGTCTACTCTGGAAATTGTAGGTTATTCATAGTACTGTAGCTTACTGTATGATCATAGGCAGTAGGCCTACAGTAATTGTGTCTATTATTTAGGCAATCATAGAGATGATTGTCCTTATAACTGTCATAGCCAACTTTTTAATAACAAATAAATAGCCTATACGTACAACTTTTAGGATACTAATAAATCACTTAGATGGCACACCTCAAATGTGTTTTATGGTTAACTGAAATTATTATAGTAGCCTATGCTTATTATGGTTGAATTATTAATGACATAATTTGAGTTCAGGGTGACTCCACCTTTGAGCTCCAACAGGGATGGGCTCGGCTGGGCGATGGGCCAGGCCACAGGGCAAGGCAGGAAGACTTGAAAATCGCACGGTTGAGGAAGTAGAAAAGTGAGTAACACGCGTCTTTATCCTTCTCTCGACAATCCTCGCCATTTTGTTTCAGGTGAGCAATTTTGAAGGCCAAAAGTATATTTAACTATACATCATTAATTTTGTTGTGCCAGGTGTATTTCGTGCGGTTTGGGTGCGTCTTTGGACTTGATTTAGCGGGATATGATGTGACTGAATGAAGAGAGAAGTGAATTGTAACTACGGTGAACCGTTGGGTGTTCCGGTTCAGTCACATGAACGACTATCTCATCAAAAACCATACTTAATTAGATGGTGACTGGCTTTTTATGGCTTCAGGCTTAGTTTGGTGATGTAAAACGTTGCCTCTGCGCGTGCGATTATTTATTTAATGTTAATCAGGTGAGGTCATGAGCACAAATACACGGCTGGTGAGTGTGGGGCAACCTATCTTGAAAATAGTAGCAGTGCGTGTTTGAATTGATTTAACTGAATATAAACATCACTGATAGACAATATGCTGACATGATTTCTGTGGCCCACCTTATAACCTACATGTTAATTTGTAGGCCCTAGGCTGTAGTCTCAGTTAAGGAACTATAGTTTCATCATCAGTAACAGCTTGATGATAGTCCCATACGTCAAATGCTGGAACTCTATTTTGTATGCTATAGCTGTAAAAGTATTTTACTTTGGCATTATTGATGCATTTGTTCCCCAATTGTCACAGTGGAGTAAGCAATGTTTGACACATGTAAAAAGTTGTAGCGATGAAACTAAGCCAAACTACAAACAACTCAAGGTCACCAGTCCAGTGGTTTGACTTTCCCTAAAGCAAACATGAAAGTGTTATGTAGTCAGTGTTATCAGATGAGCTGGCAAAAGGAGAAGTTGTGCAGTAGGCCTAGTGGCCTACACCTGTTCAACTACAAGGGGACGCTCTCTTTTTAGCCTTTTTTCAGGGGGATATCTATCTAGTTGACATGCCTACAATATGCTTATCAATTGCTTCCACTGACCACTTGACCACTTAACGTAAATAAAGTTTTAGGCTTTTACCACAAAGAGCTTTGCTAAACATGCATTCCCTGTTATGTGTGGAGAAAGAGAGCCTAATTCTCTCAAAATTAGCCACAGTGCCACTCATTAGAAACCAGAGAGAATTGTGTCAGAGGTAGACTGTGACATACTGTCACATGACGATGCAGGATAATGGAACTGCTTTTATTAATACAAAATTGTTTGTTTAATTGTTGATAAATTGGCATGCTTTTTTTACAATATGGAATGCTCTATCATGTTTGCAGTGAATTTCTAATGTGTGGGGAAGAGCTTGTGAGGGAAAAATATGTTCATAGCACTCATAGCGCTTTGAAAATGAGTTTGTGCACTAAGTTGCAAAAACCATCTTCTAGCACTTCCGCATTATCCTACTTTATTGTGAACGAAAACAGTCTTGTGTTATGACATGCTTATTACTTTGGTTAACTTTAAAAATGTTAGCTAAAATGTTTCTCCTCTGCCATTGTTGACAGCGTTGCTATCGTATGTCCCGCCCTCTCTATTTTAATTGGCCAACAAGAGAGAAGTGACATTGATGAGCTGTTCCAAAAGTTGTATTGTTATCAAATAATACAAATGGGAGCGCAGTGCAAAGAACCTCCTAGGCTGTGGGCTCTATGTAAAGGCCCTGGCATATTTTCCAAGTGTGAAACGCAGAGGTCAGTGGACTGTGTATGACGTAAATATTGTCACGTATACACGTATACATAAGGCGATAAAACGATACGATAACAATAATTATTGGGATATAATTTTCCTTGATAAAATGTTCAATAAATGTTTGTTTTAATTCATTTGAATTACGAACAAAGCACAAAGTGCCAAATGCCAATCGTGTCCAGTAGGGTTGGGTACCGGAATCGGTACTTTTAAGACTACTGACCAAATTTTGTCTGTAATACAGAGTACCAATTAAGGTAAAATCAATTGGTACAAGATTTCGATACCTTAGTATCGAAACAGTATGGTAAAAAGAGAAACGTGAGCAAAATTACATCCTCCCTGCACAACCTGCAGCTTGTTCAATGTTCAACACACTCACAGGTACGGCGAGCCAAAAGCAATCACAGGTTTACATTTTATCTGTACTTTTTGTAACACTTTTGTTGTTCATAAAGGGTTAGATTTATCCAGTGCTGGCTGGAGTCTGGATTATAAATGTAAATTAAGTTCTGGCCTATTTATAGATTGCTACATTTTTTTCTGTACCGTTGTCTAGGATAAAGGAGTTTCCAGTCTAGAGTTTTCATGCTCAAGGGATAAATACCTTTTTACTTCATCGTGTTGCACATCTATTTATCATTCTGGAAGTGAATATACGTGATCCAATCAAGGGGACCCAATCCACGGCTAAATGTCACTATTGAAAGTGTGCCATGCTAACGTAAGCTACTGAATTCTGCTTCGGAGAAAGTAGTTGAAATTCATAAACAGCGTAGGCTACTAGCAGGGTAGGGGGGATTCGGGAAAATTGAAAGGCACAGTTCAATGATTTTTAACCTTTTTTCTTTAGGCATTTTAAGCATGTTAGACGTAGCTAACGGTAGTCTACCTCATGTCATAATGTGCAATGAGCACCAGAGGACAAAATGTATACATCGCCATGACCGCCCTACACTCAAGGGTTACTTTCAGTAAAGGTTCGTGATCCAGTCCAAGAAAATACACATCTGGTCTTATTTTTTACCATGCAATGTTCTGACAAAATGCTTTCTGTTTACACCGGCATGTGCACTCTTTTTAAGAAATTTTAAATTATATGACTGGATGAAAATGTTTTTTTTTTCCATACAAATCAGTCTTTTATTAATAATAATAATTGTGCTGACATCATCAGGTAGGCTAAATGCAAAGTTTCAATGTGCTGTTTTACGTGTGTCAATTAACCTGAATATGAAGTGCCGTCTGTAACGCTAAATAACGTCTATAAAGAGAAAAGATAAAGAGAATAAGAGTCCTCTCCACTTCTTGTTAGTGGAGCGGCAGTGATTTTCCAGCAGAGGAGTAGCTACTGCATATACAGTATAGGGGAAACACTGCAGCAGATGAAAAATCAACAAGCAACATCAGGCCAAGATGTAATCGATTATGACCTGTCACTGTATGGATGCAGAATCGTCTGTCGGCTAGGGCTGATCGCTTAATCGGTTTCATTAATCGTTTTCCAATGGAAATTGCAATTTAAACCAATGTGATTAGCAAATCGCAAGGCATGAGATTTATATGTACATGTGACCTAGTTGTTTTTTATTTAATTTTTTTTGTAGTGTCAATGGTTGTATTTGTATGTCATCCTCCTTGTTTGAGGGTAATTCTAACTAATCAGCGCGGTGCTCCTCCTAGGTCTACCAGTCATGCTCTGAAATTTAAGACTATATTTCCATAATATGTAGCCTACACGGCACGCCCTCCAACAACCAGTGAAACACATTGGTAAACTATCTGATGAAAAATTGCCTCCCCTGAGCTAGAAGCAATGTTGAAAAATATAAGATAATCCTGAAGACAAGCAAAGCATGGTCAATGGACACTACACCTAATGTAGTGCCTGCTGTATTGGTTGTTTCCGAGGAATTAGCCATCCAACAACCTGCCAACATGCACACATTTTTCCTACCAAATACGCAATTCTCTGTCTGTGTACGCAGGTATGAGATCCGAGATAAAAGTATGCAGAACTTTATTGTTTTTTTTTTTGTTTATTGTTTTTTTTCGATGTCTGTAGTTGTGTCTGTACAATCCTGTTATGATGCTGAGATTGCCAACTTTCCATTGACAGACACACCTACCCGGTTTACCTTACGTTTTTTACTTGGTGCTTTGTGGAAAGATAAACACTCACTGTCCAATTTACAATAGTTGGCAAAAAAGTAAACATGCGCTGTGATAAATGTGTTAATGTACATTTTTTGTCGTATGCTCATTAACATAGTCATAGACATTATTGTTTCAATTTAATGTTAGCCAACATATTATGGGCATTCACTGAGTTGTGAAGTACCAGTTCACTTGGCAATTGCTAGTGAAAGAAATGCAATTCACTTAAATAAATTGTCGCATTGATAGACCTAATGTGAAATTAGATTATTAGATAGATAGTACATTTAATTTAGCATCTTATAGTTTTATGCACGATGTCGAGGGGGTTGTGGATAGATCAGTGGTCTGTCCTGTGACCATGGTCACTAACACGAATCATTGCCGTTGCTGGTCATTACCACTAGGGGCGCTGAAGCTAGTGGTCCCATGAGGGGCCCGGAATAGTTGCCGTGGTCATTTTCCTGGTCCTTGTGGTCATTATCATGGTCTCCGTGGTCTGTGTTGTGGTCCCTTATTAGTTTCACTACTACGGCATGTCAGCTCTGATTTCATGGTTGTTTGTTCAGACATCGACAATACGATGTTTTATAAAAACCTTTAAGATTGACACGCGTTGTTCGACTAGCACACTATTTGTGTAAATAAAAGGTTTGTTTAAAATAAATACAAAATGTTTATGCGTATAACTAGAAAACTATATTCATTGTGTTATAATATCTACATATAATATATGTAGCCTGTTTGGTTCTGCTGCGCACTCAGCGGTTCACTTTTATGTCATATCATGGAATATCAGGGAATTTTATTTGCAGCATGTTTCAATTTTGGTTGGTATTCATCAAAATGATACTGGACATACACTATATTGCCAAAAGTTTTGGGACGCATGCTTTTACATGCACTTGAAAGTTAAAAACATTATTGTAATAGATGATATAATGTTTATTTATTTTATTATTAAACTCTTAAAATGGCACTAAAACATACTGGAATCATTTAATCTTAAATTGAGTAGAGAAACAATCATTTTTATTATCATGACATATCAACTCAGCAAAAAAATAAATGTCCTTTCAACTGTTTTTACTTTCAGTAAACTTAATGTGTGTAAATATTTGTATGAACACTTAAAGAGTCAACACCATAAGACATAAACTAAAAATATTTCACAGACATGTGACCAACAGAAACAGAATAATGTGTTTCTGAATGAAGGGAGGCTCAAAATCAAAAGTACAAGTCAGTATCTGGTGTGGCCACCAGCTGCATGAAATACTGCAGTGCATCTCCCCCTCATGGACTGCACCAGATTTGTCAGTTCTTGCTGTGAGATGTTACCCCACTCTTTCACCAAGGCACTTGCAAGTTCACAGACATTTCTGAAGGGAATGGCCCTAGCCCTCACCCTCCGATCCAACAGGTCCCAGACGTGCTCAATGGGATTGAGATCCGGGCTCTTTGCTGGCCATGGCAGAACACTGACATTGCTGTCATGCAGAAAATCACGCACAGAACGAGCAGTATAGCTGGTGGCATTGTCATGCTGGAGGGTCATGTCAGCATGAGCATGCAGAAAGGGTACCACATGAGGGAGGAGGACTTTCCTGTACCACACAGCATTGATATTGCCTGCAATGACAACAAGCTCAGCCCGATGGTTATGTGATATATGGTCCCAGACCATGACGGACCCCCCACCTCAATCGATCCCGCTCCAGAGTACATGCCTTGGTGTAACGCTCATTCCTTCGACGATAAACACGAGTCCGTCCCTCACCCCTGGTGAGACAAAACCGTGACTTGTCAGTGAAGAGCACTTTTTGCCACTCCTGCCTGGTCCAGCAAAGGTGGGTTTGTGCCCATAGGTGGCGTTGTTGCTGGTGATGTCTGGTAAGGAACTACAAGCCCTCTGTCCAGCCTCTCTCAGCCTATTGCGGACAGTCTGAGCATTGATGGAGGGATTGTGTGTTCGTGGTGTGACCCGGGCAGTTGTTGTGGCCATCCTGTACCTGTCCCGCAGGTGTAATATTTGGATGTACCGATCCTGTGCAGGTGTTGTTACACGCGGTCTTCCACTGTGAGGATGATCAGCTGTCCTTCCTGTCTCCCTGTAGCTCTGTCTTAGGCGTCTCACAGTGCGGACATGACAATGTATTGCCCTGGCCACATCAGCAGTCCTCATGCCTTCCCGCAGCATACCTAATGCACATTCATGGAGATGAGCTGGGACCCTGGGCATCTTTGTTTTAGTGTTTTTCACAGTCCATAGAAAAGTTTTTAGAACTGTGACCTTAAATGCTCTCTGTAAGCTGTTAATGTCTTAACGACCGTCCCACAGGTGCATGTTAATTAATTGATTATGGTTAATTGAACATGCATAGAAAACATTGTTTAAACCCTTTACAATAAAGATCTGTAAAGTTATTTGAATGTTTACAACATTATTTTTGAAATATTTTCCTGAAAAAGGGATGTTTCTTTTTTTGCTGAGTTTATATAATTTTCATATGTATTCATATATTTCTTAAATAAATCTACATGTTTCACAGGGTGCCCTAACTTTTTCACATGACTGTATATGTATATTCATACACACACACACACTTTTGAACTGCTGCCAGATGGATTCATCATGTACTTTCCTGTCATTCCCTCCCCATGTATCCAGCTGGTTCCTTATTCTCCACCCCGGGTCAGATATGCCATGTACGAACTGTGTGTAAAAGGATTGCTGGCAGATGGAGGGGAGACTTTCCTTGGACATTTGTGCGTATCCTTCTAAAAATATATATATCAGTAGCCATAGAAATCACTGAAAGCATATCTTTGTCCATGGGAAAGCAGTACATTTTATTGTGGTAACTTTCATCACTTCTGTGCCAGTATGTGGGGTAAGTTGATAAAACCCTCTATTCAGAGATTCAACTAGAGGAGGGCAGAAACCATAGGTAGCAGTCCAGGCATGAGAAAAAACAATTCATGGAAATGTTATAGGTTCTGAAGATGCATGGAGACAGCACTTGTGCAGTATGTAGTCACCCCTACCGCACAACCAGAGAGCACCTCCGAGAAAGAGACATGCAAATTGGCTAGTGATTAGAAATCATAACTTAATGTAATTTATTCAATAAATACATTTGGATCCTTGGAATATTTTATTGAATGCACCATGAATACATTTTTAAAGTTAAACCAACTATTATTGGTAATTAAAATAATTGTACTGCATATCACTACAGAGGCAACTTGTGGCAGTTTCTTCTCAGACAAAATATTTCACAACGTTGTACAACGTTGTGTCTTCATGTTGTCTCACTGGGCTATGAAAAGAGCAAATACGGTATAAGACCTGTGGTGTGTCAAGAATTAGCGAACTGATGCAAACATTTGTGGCTTTTACATTTTGTACGTGTATGTTCAACAACAATAACAAACCTTTGCCAATTCTGAAGGTACCTCAGCCTAGGCAAATTTAAAATATAATATTGCATAAATTACAAAACACTGGTTAAGCAATTTGTTGGTTGAATGGAGGCTTGATGCGTTGGACTAAACGCACTTAAAAATTGGTTGCTGCTATGGTCAAGAAAGGTTAAATTACAAATGAGACCAGACAGGTTTGTTTTCATATCTCAAACTGCTATTCTCCTGGGATTTCTGTATAATTTACATAGAATGGTGCTGGTCAACATATTTTACTTTTCACTCCTCAAACAAATTAAAATCTCTCAGGATTATATGCATACCATTAATAATATTAAGCTTTCAACAATAATAATGTTGTCCAAACTAAATTCAACTAATAATTTCCTTCAGGAAGGGAAGCCCAGTGGATCGTATTCTGACTGGTCAGACATCTCTTTATTCCCTCCCTTCTCCAATGAAGACTATCTTTTCTACACTCCTCAAGCCCCTGGTGAGTTGTCATTTCTAGAAGATGTTGTAAAGCTAAAGCAGACTTGTGTATTTAGATTATCCAGATATTGGTTGTGCTGGTGGCCTTGCTGTCAGCTGACACTTCCTGCAGTTCTCTGAAATTGAGAAAAGCCTTAGTTCAAGCAGGCCACTGATATGGTATTTTCTAACCACAGTATACACAAGCTATTGTCCTCCCTTGTTGCGTAATACTGTATTTAATAAAGCTTTTTCCTGATTCAATGGCAATCAAACTTTTGACTGGTTAAAGTTTGGAGTGTCCTCCTAACCTCTGCTCCCCCCCGATGACTGCCGTGGTGGCAGTTGTCAGTTGGTAATAGAGTGTCCTCCCAACCTCTTCTCCCCTCCAATGGGTGTGTTCGTAATTTCCCAACATACCCCCCCCCCCCCCCCTTTTCAACTCTAGGCTATTGAGCAACATTCTTAAGTGGAGCCATGGCTCCAACCATATTTGGCTTGATTCAATATGACTTCAGGACGCCTCACCATCCACTCAGTCCATTCTGTAACTTCCTATAGTGGAAACCATCAGTGTCCACTCCCATTAACAGTGCAAAAAGAGATTTTTGTAAACCTATACTACTACTACTACTACTACTGTAGCATTTGCTTTCGCAGTGTAAAAAAGTGTCTACCTTAACAGTTTATAGGGCACTCATTGAAATACTTAGAAATTAAAAATTTCAACATTTAAAGTGTTATTGGAGGATATTACAAAAAATTCTTACGTTGTCACTTTACACACTACTTTTTGTGACCATAATGGGGTATGATCAAATATTGTGTCTCCATTTTTCATTAAGATTCAGATTCAGATTTCATACATTTATTGAAATCCTATTCAAACAACGGCTATGCAGCACAACTATTGATAGAACTGTATGTGTGAGTTTCATCGACTTTCCATTTCTAGTTATAATCATAGATGTCGGAGTAGATAGGAGAGCAGAAGCATATTTTCGGATTTTTGAAAGTTGGAATGATCCAGGCAACTCCTGATTGGTCGATGCCCTGTGATGTACTAACTGTGATGTAGCTTGATTTTCTGTGAATGGCTGGGAGATATCCTTGTGTTTATACTACCTGACTGAGAAGCATGGCGATGCCGTTTTGAATGTTCGTGGTAGTGACAAAATACGGTTCCTTGTAAGTAAGTAATTATTATTGCTGTTAAATCAATTACAATTTCAATCATTACATGAGCAAAAAAGCTTGAGGGAGAGGATGTCTTACTGAAAGGACAGGGTCACAAGCCCCTCCTTTTCATAATTTCTGGGACATATAAGGCACATTGAGTTAAAACTATTTGGAGAGAAATGTTGTTTACAGCACTTATCCCCCATCTTGACACATTAACTCTCACAGTTGCAGATGGCCAAAAGAGGGCGCTAGGGTGCTGCCCTCCCTAGTGGATCTGTGTATTTAGATTTTTAGAATAAATTAGTTTACAATTATAGAGGGTCACGTACAGTTATGATTATTAATATTATTAATATTAAACGGGGCACCACCCACTCAATTAATTTTGTTCATCACTCAGTAGTTTACCGAGCTCTCCGCAGTGAATGGGGACTGCGCTTTACTTGTCAATCAGTCAAATATCTGGACCCAAACTAAGTTATTTTCAATACCAGTGACTCACGTGTGTACACAACTCCAGCACTAGATCAGTTACAGTTATACCAAAGTGAGTTTATTATAAAACCAGTAAATACAGGTGAAGGTTATAGGGATATATATATATCAAACAATCAAAAACACAGCGATATACAACTTCATAGAACCATAAAAATGAGCTAACGGGCTATTAGGAAGGAACCATATGGGATAAAGAAACGGAACCAATTGGACATGAGAAAGCTTGCCAACGCTAGGTCAGCGTAAGCACCACAATCCTATCTGTTCTGTATCTACGGACCTAATTTCTAAGAGGGACAGGAATTTCTAGACTTGGGAGC
>JAODOY010070421.1:0-16253 GCA_025399855.1 Forbesichthys papilliferus
GAAATTAATATCGATATTGCAATTTTCATGATCAATATCGCAATATCACATTTGATCAATATCGTGCACCCCTAATCACCGTGTCCTGTTACTTCACTGTTGGCACCTGGCTGCATAACTATACAAAATGTATTTTTTTCCCGCTATTTTCCCTACCTGCAAACACAATTTGTTGGTGAGCCTGCTGTACAAAATAAGCACAGTATTCTCATCAGTTTAATGACAAGATAAGTGAGCAGCCATGGCTGGCACACTGGCCACTGGAAACACTTCCAATGGAAACTGGGAATTCGATCACTGCAGAAGAGGAAGACGGCGGCTGCAAAGGCGTTCCAAGGAATGTAATCTGGAGACGCACATCAGCAGACACTGCTGATGTGCGTTCCCAGAACTGCTGGCAGATGTGCCTTCAAAACACAGCCGTCTCAGCAGAGACGGGCACAAAGTGGGCACAGAGACGACAAGTGATGAAATACTTAATGGGTAGCATACATTTAACTTTGCCATTGGCTTAGTTTCTGTGAGTACACTTTATAATGGGCGACAGTATGTAAAGAAACAATTTGCTTAATGTGTGCTTTTAACATTTTATTCTTGGGTTGATTTTAGTATGTGTATGCTAATGTGCTTGTGGCTATGGTAACTATTGGAGAGATACTTTTATCCCAGAAGTCTTTGCACCTGAAACCTGATTACACCTTGTTGCTCTATAATCTGGCCTGCAGGCTCCTATAGGATACATGTATTTACACTCATTTTTAACACTGTAAACTGGTTATAGCCTAACTATATTGTAAATTATCTTTTGTGCAATTGTTCTCTCTAATACACTTTCCCCCCAAAGTGTTGACTAATTGGATCCATTAGAGACTCATTGCCGGTGGTTAATTTGTTTCCTTGTGTATTTATACAGTAGCAATCATTTGTCCCCTCAGAATGCTTTGATGAAACATGAGGTGATGCCGTTAAAGGCAGGGTTAGTTATTCTCGAGAATGCCTGCTAACTTAGAGCTCAAATCAAAACAAACTCCCTCAGAAGCTGTGGTGTTTGCCATTTTGTTTGCGATAGCTGACCTTACCTTTATAAGCGAGTTTGATGAATGCACAGGCACCTCAACCCTCCTCGCCTTGTCGCATGTTAGAATTGCAAATAGAATTGCATGGGTTTCCACCGCTGTGAACAAGACCTTTTGTGAAAGCAATGAAACAAACACGGGAACAGTCAGTTTGACCTTTCCTGTGAAATCAGCGAGAACATGGTGAAATATCTTAATTAGAAGAAAATGGAGTTCCTAAGACAACCTCTGCAAAACAGGAGGACAATAACATCGAGGATGGATGGAGGTTTCCAGAAGTTCTGCTGGAGAATATTTTGTATATATCTTCAGTACTTTGTATTTTTTTGAATGCACACATATTTTGAATATAATTAGATGCGTAGATTTAATATAATGGTATTAATATGCTCCTACCTCAAAGCTTATGTTTGTTTTACTTAGTTATCTAAAGTAGTTTGAAGTATTTTAAATCACATACATTTGTTTTTACCTTTGCGTTTACTGTCTTTGACGTTTGAGTGCTTTTCTTTTTTTTTTTCTGCTGCAGTGGTGCAAATAAATAAAGCAAGACGTCTGGTGTCTCTAGTGGGAGATTCATCCCTTAGCCTGGCAGTGTTAGCTTCATGCTCTGCCTACTGAGCTATTCAGGACAACAGGGCCCCCAGTGCAGTCAAGAGCAGTGACACGTCACTTGTAGCTCTTGACAGACACCCTGCGAGACTTCACTCAGTTCAGCGAAGCAGGGCCGCAGCCAGTCTCCCACTCCCACCTTCTGCCCTTTGTTTTAAATCAGGGAGCGGAGAGATATCTTTTTTAAACCTGCAAGGCCTGCGGGTTGCTGTTCTGAGCGCCCCCTGTCGGCAAGGTTTGTGCTCTTAAAATGGGACCAGGTGTTGCTGAGTGAATGCTGATTGTCTGCCCTACAAAGCCTGCACCAGAGCAGACCTCTGGTTCTCTATCCCGCACTCACACTACTAACTTGTATTTTGGGGTAAAGTCCTTTGTTCTTATGTGCTCAGATGGTGGATCCGGTAGTCCTGTTTTTGCAGCTTGTTTTGCTTAGTTTACTTGTGGGTTCTGTTTTGGTAGTTTAGGGGGAAACTCTTGGTCCGACTGGAGTATGTCCTTTCCATATTTTAGTTTTGTCCGGATCCCCAACGCTGTTCTGTTTGCTTTGTTTTGGCTAGGGGTTGTTGGGTTTGTTTGGTGAATAAACTCAATTTATTTTCATTCATCTTTGCGTGTGGTTGTTATGTTGGGGTCTATTCTGGGCCGATTTTTGCGTGGCCGTAACAGTTGCTATGACAAACGTTATTGGGTTCTTAGGGTTTTCATCTCCTTGCATCATTGTGACTGAGTGACGCATTTTGGGAGTGTGAACATTTCATTACTCCCGCAAGTCGGTTATCGTCTCGAGGATGCCGCCATATCATCCATCTGCCATATCAATACCTAGCGGATAACCCAGCTGTCACTGCTGTCATCAGACAAGCCTGGAGAGATGTGAGGTTCCGAGAAAATTATTTGTTACAACAAAGTTTCGCTGATTGCCAACCCACTAGGGGAATGTGGCTGATATTGATCTGATGAAGCTAAGACCAGCGCTCCAGCACCAGGGAGAAGACCGCACCAGTCTCATTGAGTGTACACAATAACTTTATATATTTAAAGCCTGGAATAGGCTGAAATGAGGGGAACGAAATACAACAGGGGATTCAGAATTACAAAGCAAAGAAGATCAAGCTGTAGCTTTTAGCTAGCGACTGGCTCTGGGCTGTGCTGAGTATTTGCTGGTTGATGATGCTTTTCAGGCATGACGGCTGCTCTCTTTGGCTCTGACATGAGACTATGGGCATCGGGCAGGGGGCCCAACGTCTGCCAGAGAGCTGTGCGGGGAGGCGATAGAGCACCTCCGGTTTCTGCATCAAAGCCCACAAGAATGGCCTACACATATAACACAGGTGGTTTAGGGACGTGTTTGTGTGCTGTGATGAACAACCCCACCTACGGAAAGCATTGTGCAGATAATAGCATGTGTTGGCAAACGGAGCATTTGTGATAGGAAAAACACAGAATTGTTTCATCGTTGTTTATGTTTTCCCCTCGGTTTTGCGTTTTCGGCTAATTGCAGAGCGGAGCGGATCGCAGAATGCTTATTAGCGCCGTGCTGAGTTGACAGACAAGCCAACTGGGGGAAAAAAAAGACTCCCGTCGCCAAACAAGAAAATGTCCCGACATATTTGCGTGAAAACGCTTTATCTGCTTCGCAGGTATCTTACTTGGTCTGTCGCAAGAACACACAAACGCGCATGCAACCTGCCATGCACATACACATGTACACACGCACACAGTGAAGAGTAAACGCACACACACACACACACACACACACACTGACAACCAACAGATAAGATAAGAGGCACCTGCCTCTCGGATCTAAGCCCACACGCACTGAAAACCAAGCAGTACGCGTGAGAGCACATTGGGTGGTGTGTGTGTGTGTGTGTGTGTGTGTCATTGCATTATCTTGTGCCTGTTGGTGATGGGAGGGGCTGGCTGTGTCTAAGTGGTGCTATGGGAGACAGAGGGAAGAGCTGAACGAGGGGAGATAGGGCATAAAGGATGTGGGGATGTGGGGGGGGGGCAGGTTTCGCCACAACATCCCTACCCAGCCCAGAGGCAATGATTCAGCAGCTAGTCTCGCTTCAGCCACCATGGTCATGAGGAGGGTTTTATTCTCTCTCTCACACACGCACACTACTGTGGTCTGCCTGAAGTGGGTCAAAGTGCCGGGTCACCAAATGCATTCATTTAGGTTGCGAGAGCCCTTTTACGACTTTAGTATTATTACTATTACTAGCGTATGCATCATCTAGTGTTATTGTAGGTATTTCTTGCTATGACTAGCTAGTGTTATTCACTTTATAGATGTTAATTTTCAGAGTAATGGGGCTAAACGTTCCACTGGATCACATTACTAATGCATTTTCACCGCTAGCTGCATTCCCAACCCCAGCCTGGTCCACCACACCCGGTCGCCACTAAAGTACATCATTGCTGCTCTACGTAATAGGTAGCATGTTTACTGTGCTGCACGCACGCTATACAGGGCAATAATGTTCTCCGGAGATGTCAGTTGGCCGCCGACACACCGGGGTTCATTCCCTGTTGACACTGCCCACCCATTTTGCCTTGGTCTACCACGATAAAGGTGGTGCATTTGCACAGGGCTGGCGACAATTGACGGGGCACGGCCAATGTTCTGCACTACTACACAGTGTGTGGTGTGGCCTGTTGGCTCAGTGTGTGTGTGGAGACAGGTGAATACAGTTGGATTAAGTATGTGTGTTTGTTTCAGGGTACAGTTTTTACAGGTATGCTGTATTGTTGTGTGTGTGTGTGCGTGTGTGTGTGTGTGCGTGTGTGTGTGTGTGTGTGTGTGCTGTGATTAAATTACAAGGGCTTCTGTTTATGTGCAGTGCGCATGGAGCCCCCACTGTAGTCTCAGTGCTGTGGCCCTGACTTAATGACAACCAAGCGTGCCGTGTAATTAGTTACACACAACCACACCTGCGAAAGCCAGCTTTGCTTCCGCCTGCCACCGGTCAGAAGAGGTCGTCTAAACATTATTTTCCCACATTTCCCACCTGCTTCAGTGAAAAGGTTTGGAGGACAGTTCAATGACTCTTATAATAATCTATGTTTAATTATCTACGCATACAGGGTGAACTGTATTTTTAGGAATATATCACCTTGGTGCAAGTGGTTTTGGATGTTAGTGGATTAATAAACAGTACAGCCCTGCTGTCGGCACAATTTGCTCTGGGTGATAGCAAAATATTGTCTCTCCAGCTCCTGTGAAACCTGTCATATATATAACGATAAGTGTCCTCAAAAAACACATCTACAGACGTGCATTACACATAGCCACACACACCCATCTAACAAACACACTGAGGCACACAATACAAGCCCTTTTACATCAAGCGTGTCACAAATGCGTGTCGCAAAATGGCAAAATATTGTCTCTGTATTAATGTGACATTGCAGAGCCAGTCTAACCAACTGAAACGTTGGGTATTATATGGTTTCATTTAGTAAAATATATATTTTGATATAATAAATTCAGCCAAAAATGCCTTAAGCCTTGTGCTAATCAAACCCCACAGATAACACATTTGTAAACTTTTAAATGTAGCCATTTAGTGCTCATGCCCATAAACACCCCCCCTCCCCTCCCCCCTTACAAAGACAGGCTCTCCCTGGCTGCATGCATGTCCACAGCTCTGCGTCTGCCTGGTGTGCTGTGAAATGATCTCTGATTGTTGTGGTGCATCCCAAGCAGCCAGGCCATGGCGGACTAGCACTCTTCTCTGCCCCCCCGCCACCCTTCCCCCACAGACACGTCTGCCACCATCTGGCCCTAGGAGGATCCTCTGCCCCTCCATCCTCCCCCTGCTCCAACTACACACACACACACACACGCTTCTAGCCTCTGTATAAACAAATGCTCCCTCTCACACATGCAGACACATACAGTGTGTACACACATTCATTGCCATGCAAATACAAGCACGTTTGCCAAAGGCTTACATGTTCGACACATACTGGAACGCTACACTTGGGAACAGTGCATGCTATGCACACACACTCACAGTGAGACAGCATAGGCCCCTTGGAACACGCATGTATACTTCATGGACAGAACAATATGTTAAGCAGCACATGTACAGACACACATCGGTACAGGTACATCGTACAGGTGCGCCAAGCACATACGCAGTGATGTCAAGAGAGGTGGGAAATGAATGGGACGCATGCACAGGCAGGAATGATGCATGCGACAATTTGTTCCCCGTCTAATAGCATTAGATATGATGCCACAGTGGGCAACACTGGTGGAAAGCATTGGCCACACACGGAACGCACATGCATATTGTACTGGAACACAGAATAGAAAGTCTGTGCTCTCATTGGATGGCTGGCATTTGAGATGTTAAGACTCACCACGTCACTTTAGATAGTCAAATAGATACGCTTTCAAGAAAATGGAGCTCGGAAACACACAGTTGTGATAAGGCTCTCTCTCTCTCTCTCACACAATCTGTAGCCCATTCCAAAGTAACCCCCTGTCCCACATGATAACTAGGAAAACATCTGTTAAAAAAAACCAATGTAAAGGCATGAGTCTCTGGGGAACTATGTGGCATATTAATGTTTATGGCTACTTAGCGGCATCAAAGCCCCTAGCTACTGTGTGTTACTGTGTCCAGTCCGCTTACTGCATTCGGTGGGGCTCCCATATGCTTGCACCTGCATTAGGTACCTCTGGTGCCAATACAGCCCCTAGAAGGCACAGCATGTGCTGGAGCAACAATAAAGTGCATGAATTCGATATGAGGTTGAATTTTACCGCTCTGTTTGCTTAAGCTTTGCCTCCCGTATCCTTCTCCATATGTATAAACTCAGAATGGGCTGAGTAAATAGAGGACTGGATAGATAGAAGACTACTGTAGATGGATGGTATGCTGGAGCCCTGCCATCCATCTAATAATACATTATTCATATTCTGATTACATTATTGACTGAAGAATGTTAAGATACGGTAATAAGGCAAAACATCATAACAACTGCCCATGTTATCAGCAGTCAAATGGGTATCTTAACATTGCATTATGTAAGTATTACCCAGTATAGTCCAAGTATTGCCCAGCATAGATTTTAAAATATTGTAAATGAGATATACAAGTCATGCTACAAATCAGTTGTGTCCGTTACCAATGAGGCCTTCTCCACTGCTGCGTTTAATGTTTAACATGTGACAGAGAAAATCATTTTTAAATGTTAATTATTAAAGATAACATAAGTGCATTATTAAAGCAAGATAGACAGAATATTGTTGTCTGTACTGCAGGTATAGAGCGAGAGAAGGTGATAGTGTACAGGGATAGATGCGTTATTATAGATGCATAGCTCTGGATTGAGTTAGACAGTTACAGTAAGTAGGCATTATGGTTAGCTGTGGTTACGGCACTGATTACACACACAGCCAGATGCGGTTCAGTGGTTGGGACACTGAATTGCAACCATCGAGGCAAGGATCTTGGGGAAGAATGAAGCCTCTTCTCTGCAGACCAGGACACTCTACTTGCGCTGATTGATTTCCCATCAGTTCTGTATCCCTGATAACTGCATGCCTGGAGGGCTGCAATGGCTCCAATATTTCACTTCTTCCTACACAGCCTATTTGTGAGTGTTTTCCAGTGTGCGCACGCACACAAGGTTGTGCGCGTGCATGTGTGTTAGCACAGAAGTGTGAGTTAGGAATCTTGTCTGCAATCCGGCTATTTTTACACATTTTGGACTATGCGTGTGTCAATTAGTAGACATTTATTTGAGTGGAGTCAAAGAGATGGATGTCATCAGCAAATCAAACACACATGTGCCTAATGTCTTCACATAAAGGTTATCTCATGTTAACTGACATTAAATACAAGTAATACTAAAGTACAAACAACAGAATTATAAAGGAACTATGTGGATTACAGTTTTTTTTCTACCGCTAACATCCATTTGTCCAATGTAGTCACATTTTTTAAACTAAACACAATTGACCCAACATCTGACAGTTCATGACCATGCCATTACAGTAACACAATTCCTGTTAACTCCATACAATATACAGTCAATGTATGCATTTCTAAAATGCTAATATTTTCTTTATAAACAAGTTTACCCAATACCAAAATGATGGATCTTTCTTGTCTTTTTTTACAAATGCTTGCACAAAACATGTCAGAAATTAAGACCTAATGAGAAGAAGAGATAGTGCGAGAGAAGTAAGAATGCTTGGTGGTGTTCCAAGGCGAGCATACAGTCATGCTAAAAATTGTTAGCCTGGTTATCAGACACAATATTCACATGAATATGGCCACGCTGCATTTGGAAGTGTCAGTTGCCTCCTACAGGACGTAGACCTCATTTTGAAATTATTTGACAGGCTTAAACAATAGTCAATGCTACAACTGTTTTGATCACCTCATCTAGCTCTACCACCATTTAGAAACACTCTTAATTTAAGCGTCATCTCACTAACCCACCCTGATTGGTCCTCCAGCAGGGTGTCTGTGAGAACGCTAATGCAAACAGGGTTTCTAGACTATAATCTCAGCAAAAACAAATTGAGCATTCACCAAATGCAGGATACACGAGCATGCTAGTAGTTAACAAAATGCATGGAAAATAGTCAATTTTAGGGAGAACAGATGCTTCTGCTGGGCTTTGTATTGTTCTACGAACATTATGTTAGATTACATTCCCTACCATAGTATTAGGCATATTGACGTGTTTCTCTAAAATCAATTTTTTCGAACGAGTTCTCAAATCAAATTTTCCTCTGCTGCACGATAAAGTTATAAGATTCCAGTTCTTGTTTCAGCACAACAACTATATAGGCTACACTGATCAATGCAGGTACGTGCAGTCATGCACCCCTAGAAATGCGACCAATAGATCCTACCAACCAAAGTAGTTTAAGCTTTCATCAAGTCAAAGATTCATTTATTTATCCATAAGCGAAAGAACGCTCACGTGTATGCTTTGTTTACAACCTGCTTCAGAGCCATCGGCCGCTTGATTCACTTCACTGCATCGTAGCGAGGGGCGGTGTCTGCGACTTTTGGTCTTCTCAATATAGGATTCAATTGGAATGTAGCGATGTGCAGTTACTAGGGATGTCAGGAGAACTGATACTTCAGTACCAAGTCGATTACAAAATTCTGAAAACATGTAAAAATGTCACAGACGTGACTGACTGGCTGTCCACAAAAGTGCACTGTCTTTACAAGGTTGATGTTTTAAACAAAATAGTAAAAATAAAAACATTGATATAGCCTACATATCACAAATTTAAAAAAATGCAATAACCCTAATATACTGGTTGGATAATGTTTGTTTAAAAAAATATTTACCTTGATGATATATTTGAAAGGGATTTTGTTAGATTTTCATGTTGAGGTTAACTTTTTCATGGAAATGCCCTGTTTTCTTTTGATAATGGCAAAGTATTTCAATTAGAGGTCGACCAACAGACCGACAAATGCCAAAATAATAGTAGCAAATAACAATTTGCAGGCCTGTCAATTCATTAGTATTTTCTATTGTTGCTAAGAATATAGGAGAGCTATTCTTTCTTATCACAAGAATCATCACAGACCAGCTCTTCACTCTTGCAAGGATCCCGGAGGTGGCCTGGGAGTATGCCTTTCCAGTCTACATGTGTTTTGTGGATTTAGAGAAAGCGTATGACCGGGTCCCCCCCCGGGAGATACAGGTAAGGGGGTCCTTTTTAAGGGCAATACAGTCCCTCTACACTCAAAGCAAGAGCTGTGTACGGATTCTCGGCAGTAAGTCGTACTCGTTTCAGGTGGGAGTTGGTACAGGATATCGAGGCGTAGTCGTGGTGGGGAGGGGTTGTGGTTCGGTGGCCTGGGGATCTCATCGCTGCTTTTAGCAGATGGTGTGGTCCTGATGGCATCATTGGTCTGTGACCTCCAACACTCACTAGATCGGTTTGCAGCCGCGTCAATAGCTGTACAAACAGTGAGTTTTCCCTCATGGGTGTGTCCGTGGTGTGGCGCGGAATAACTTATGGTAAGGAATGAGTCCTTACCCCAAGTAAAGGAGTTCAAGTACCTTGGGGTCTTGTTCGCAAGTGAGGGGACATTGGAGCAGTTAGAGTTGTATTACAATCACTTTACCGCACCATTGTGACGAAAAGAGAGCTGAGCCAAAAGGCAAAGTTCTCGAGCTTTTGGGCAATATTTGTTCCTACCCTCACCTATGGTCATGAAGGGTGGGTCATGACCGAAAGACCTAGATCACGGATACAATCGGCCGAAATGGGTTTTCTCAGGAGGGTGGCTGGCTTCTCCCTTAGAGATAGGGTGAGAAGCTCGACCATCCGAGAGGAACTCGGAGTAGAGCCGCTGCTCCTGTGCATTGAAAGGAGACGGTTGAGGTGGTACGGGCATCTAGTAAGGATGTCCCCTGGGCGCCTCCCTAGGAAGATGTTCCAGGCACGTCCAGCTGGGAGAAGACTTCGGAGAAGACCCAGGACTAGGTGCAGTGATTATATCTCCACACTGGCCTGGGACCGCTTCCCACAAAACAAGTTGAGCTAAGTAACACAGGATCGAGTGAACTATGAGCTAAAGGCCTGCATGCTACTATCTTTACAGTAAGTGTGAAGAAAAATATTTGGCCACTGAAATGTGACCTACTGTAGTAGGGTCTACAGTACCATGGGACACAAAGAGAAAAAAGTAAGACAAAGAAAAGAATTTTGCACCGATTGAACCAAATGACAATATTTCAGGGGAGGTATTAATAAGCCAAGATGAAAAAGCGGCACCAGCAAGTACAGGTACCGTGTGGCCACAATATTAATATTTTTGTCAGCAAGGAATTTGAGGTACTGTATTTTTAATCATCGTGATGAAATTGACGCTGACACAATACACGGTATGGTAGCCTACTCTGACGATGGATCCACCTCTTCTCCACCATACTGTGACTATAACTATAAGTCTAATTTACTATCTCTCACTAATATGACTTAAATCTGGCAACATGTGGATCTCACATTTTGTCCGCTAAAACTTGATTTTACTTAGCTATCAAGTTGTCATGGGACATTTGGTCTGAGCTGACTGAATGAATGGCTGTGATGAATGAATGTCAATGAATGAATGGTCAGAATTATTTACAATTAAGAACAAATCTTGGGAAATAATATGTTTTAAATGAGATTCGATCACGCAATATCAAAGCAGTATACTGTAACTCCAAACTCAACTGATCCCGCAACACCACATCATATCAGAGTTAATTTGCTATTCAACTACTAATCAATTACTTCTAAATCTTTGATGTTAGGTGCTTCTTTTTTAAATAAATTAGCATATTGAAGGTGCTGAAAATATGCTATTACTTCACTCGAGAAATATATATTGTTTTCCAACAGGAAAACAATATATTGTTTTCTCTGGTGAGAATGACATAATTAGTTATCACGAAAAAACAATGCATTGTTTTGTGACAACAAAATAATTATCTCGTTATCACAAGACAAAACTTTTTCAAAATAAAATGTTAATTGGTGGTACTTTAGGGCTTCTGAATACCTATGAGCCCAAATATTTTTACCACTCACAGATGAAGAGAAAAACTTAGATTTTCTTGTAACTGGCTGTTACAGTCTTGGATATATTAGTACAGCAGGTAAGCGATCAGTCACTTCTCATAGTCAATATTTTGGCAAGAGAAATTGGTAGGCACAAAGACCTAAGCCAGTTTGACAAGGGCCAAATGGAGCCTCTCATAACGCTGTTCTCTTGACACCAAAGCTATAGGGTTGAGGGCATGGCTGGTTCACAATAAGGTCCATTTTGCTTTGGTCATTCTCTAGAGTGCTGCAGTCCTCCACGACAAAGAACTGATTGCCAACGGGCTCGATGTCATAACGTTTCCATTCACTTCACTTTTCATTGTATCCTTTCAGCCACAGCAGCTTGACCAGTAGGCCTATGTGTGGCATTACAAAGTCAATTGTACAACTGTACAATTGTTTCCAAATACAAGGACAAATTCGAGTTAAAGTACAAATGTGCAAAAAAGCATACAATTGTCCCATGAAATGCATTAATAGAAAGCCTTCATTTTCTACTAAATCTATAGCAGCATGCCATATCCTTGAAAATCAGTGAACACATATTTAATATTTTTTTCCTGGTTCTATTGTACTTTCATTGGACAGCACCACTAGAAGACCCTGTGATATACTGTAGGACTTCACAAACTTAATTAGCACTGAAACGTATCAACTTTTTAAAAATAAATGTAACTCACTTCACGATCAAGTACATACAAATTATTGTATAAATGTAAACCCCCACTGTAACTGGTACCAAAATATGAATAATTTAATATAATACTTTGTTGGTCATAACATATTTCATTTCCCCTCTCCTAATGAGAGGCAAATGCAAGTCACTGGTTTATGAGATGCCTAGCAGATTGATAAATTGCCCTCCAACATAGGAAGTGCCCTTTGGGTGACCATGATGATTTTTTAAAGATTAATCTAAGTACAATATTGGAGCTAAAATTAACATTTTATTTGAGCTGTTGGGGAACCAAAATGGGGGAGAATAAACATTTTGAATTGGGCAATATTTTCATTGTAAGACCATCAGTCTCTCAATTAACTTGATAGCTTGACAATATGCCTGTATTCTTGCAAAAATGCATTATACTCTTTCTTGTCTTAGTGTTCATTAACACAACTGATCAGCCAATCACATAGCAGCAAGCCAACGCATTCAAGCAAGATAATATTCTTATGTTATAACCAAGCATCAGAATGCAGAGGAAAGATTATTTAAGATACTTTAAATGTGACATTGTTGTTGGTGTCAGACCATGCTGATTTGAATATTTCAGAAAGTGATAATCTACAGTACAGGGATGTTCCATCACAACTATCTCTAGGGTTTACAGAGACTGGCCCAAAAAATAAAATATCCAGCGAGTGGCAGTTCACTGACTGAAAACACCTTGTTGAGGGGTCAGAGGAGAATGCTCAAATAACTCAAATAACTATTCGTTAGAGCCAAGGTATTCAGAATAGCATCTTTGAATACACAACACGTCAAACCTTGAAGCAGATGGGCTACAGCAGCAGAAGACCACACCGGGTGCCACTCGTCAGCTATGGACAGGAAGCTAAGGCTATACAGCCTGCATGGGCACACAAAATTTGGAAACTAAAAGAATGGGAAAATAATACCTGGTCTGATGAATAGGCTATAAATTTCCACTGCGACATGCTATAATGTCAATATGGACTAAAATTTCGGAGGATTGTTTTCAGCACCTTGTCGAATTAAGGCAGTTCTGAAAGCAAAAGTCGGTCCAACCCGATACTACAAAGGTGTAGCTGATGAAATGTCTGTGTACAGTATAGAACTTTAACTGCAACAAAGATGCAATGTGTGTCTGTATGTGTGTGTGCGTGTGTAGGTGTGTGTGTGTAAGGTTATTATTGGAAGGGGGGAAATATTTTGTCCATTTCTTTCACAATGCATTGATTCCATTTGATAGATCATGCAATAATACATAGCTCATTACCAAGGTTGTTTTTTATCTATATTTAAAGAGTTTATTTATTAAGAGTGTCCAATGTAAAAGTATGATGGCTGCGGGGTGTTTTTCTCTCGGCCTCTCCCAGGCCACGTTATTGTACATTACAGTAGCTATCGATTCACTGTGCCATTTGGCTATTGATTGGAGTGGACGCCATTATGTCAGAGAGATTACAGCCCTCCGAAGCACTGTGGTTCTGAAGTGGAAAACCAGTGGCTGAGAACGGAGGAGATGAGCTGACTTGCTTACTGCATCGGACAAAACCGCGGCTGTGTTTCAGCTAATGGCATCCAGAGACGCACAGCACAGCACAGCACAGCGCGGGACTTACACTGATCAGCACACGTCCTTAACGGAATGTCAGGGAATGTACAGTCTAACTCGGCACAAAATTACATGGTGTAGACCAGAGTGACACAGTCTACCATCGTACAGCAAAGCACAGAGCAGAATGGCAGTCTATAGCACCCAAGAGAGCACATTCTTCCCACCTCAATCTCACCTCCACAATAATTTCTATCAGTGGCCATGGATGTCGGAGCAAGTACAGTGTGCAGTGAGTAAGCACATTAACTATTCCAGACACACAGTCCCTTTATTGGTGCGGTTCATTGCGGCCTAATATTCTCGGTGACAGCCATTGCCTCCCAAATTGTCTTCGGTTGATCATTCAAATTGACCACAATTCACTGTGGTGGGTCGAGGGGAAGAGGGAGGGATTTAGGTGGGTGGGGGCTGATTGGGAAAGGAGGGGAATGTTGGTGGGGCGGGGGAGAGAGGGACCTCATTGCCTCAGCCTGCTCACTGATGTTTATGCCATCCCATCCCATCCTGTATTTATAGAAATTTTGGAATTGATTGTGTCCCTACCAGGGCCAGCATTTTAACAGACTCATAAATGGGATTCCAGGCATGCGAGAACACGATCCACAGGGGGTGAGCAAGCAATATGCCCACTAACGAAAACCCACTCGTCCTACAATCTTTATAATTGCGAACGACGACAGTGAGAAAGGACCCATCAACCTGCTCTGTACTGAGGGTGCCAGCCACTGAGCGGCTATTACTCCTCCCCTCACGGTTGCATACTTTTTTCATGTTTCTCAATGAGACCCAGTCCGTCCGTGATGCTAACACGATATGAGCAAGAAACTATTTGGAGTGGAAAATAACTCTAAAGTGGTGAGTTTGTACAGCGGGGAAAGATATATGTATTCAGTTACTTATGCCCTCAGACCATATAGCTTTTTAATTTCCAAGAAGATAGAAATAGAAGTTAACAGGCAAAATTGGATCACATTTTCTGTGGGAGCCCCATTGAAATGCATGCTCTGTTAATTGGATAACATATTGAGTATGCAAGATTATGATTTAGTCCAATTCATTCATAAAAAGGAACGGGTCCCATAGGCTATGACCATACCTTGAGTGTAATGAGGCTTTAGCTAAACTTAAAATGTATACTTTACATAGTTTAATTCTTCAAGGACCCAGTGGAGATCTGAGGAAATAATTCTGCAATGATTCACACTGTAACTCTCCTCTCAATATTCTTGACATTCATTCTAAGAGCTAACTCTTTATGGAGAGATGAATCATTCAGCGTATTCAACAGCTTAATGAAAGTACAGCCATGTATAGTAACATAGGCATACTGTAGGATTTGTTTCATATGTGTTAGTTTAAGTCTTAGTTAAGTCATAGATTTAGTTAAGTTTAAGTCTTGGGTCACCTCATAGCCCAATGCCCATATAGGCCTATCTAAGGCCTGCTGCCTGACATAGGTTTCAGTCCCACTGCACCAACCATTTAATTTATCCATGCAAATAATATGAAGTTCAAGCGATATGGGGCAGTGGGCAAGCGCCTCTCCGTTATCAGACAGGTGTAGTGCCATCGGGTGAGGTGAAAGAGTTCGGCGGCATTAGTCTACAGTTTTTTTTTTGTAACTCTGGTTGGCTTGAGTCCTACAAAAATGCCTTGGCCGAGCACGAGCCGATTTTCCATGCAGACCTCGAGTCGCGAGCCGCTGCTCGGTGGACACGCGCACTCTTCAGAATAAATAGCGGTTTTAAATAAACGGACCCCTAACAGACACGCGCGGGCATGGTAGCCTATATGTTGCCCATTAGACGCTAAGATAATCAAATATGACCGTGACCACGCCAGTTAATTACACCATCCACTTGGACGACTCATCAGGCCATCTATTTTGCGTCGACATCTGCGAGGAGTCAGTCACCAACTAGCCTATAGTCTGCATCTCTCGAGACGGAATAAACTTGGAAGATACTGAGGTATTGCTGCTTAAAGACGACAACGATTGGGATTAATAGTTTAATAGAATAATTTTCACCTCATTAACCTAGACTCCCAATTATCTATGCTAGAAACCGCGCGCGGTGTCTCACCGCGCCCGTTCTTTGGAAGTAAGTATTTGCGAGCCTATTTCTAAGTGTCTTGATCTCTCCGCAAAACATCGACAAACGCCTAAATGTTCCGCTAATGAGTGAACTCGCTTAGCCTACCTCTGATGGTTAGTCGAGGTCCAGGGAGCTAAATGAATATATCGCTATTCCACACAGCAGGCTCTGGAGTCGCTTGTAATCCGCTGTGAGGCAACGCAACGCTGTCCAACTGATGTGGTTTTGGTTGGAAGTTACGGTAAAGGAAATCCCATTCCAGCCGCCGCTTGAAAAAAAAAAACGAATAAGAAATCAGAAAATATATGCTACTTAAAAAAATGAAACGAGAAACCTACAAGTAGTCTCGTGGGCTATGCTGTGCTCGGCTGGGCTGGTTTTGCCGGGGTATCAGAGCTTTCTTTCGCGGTTTGCTTCTCTTTCCGGATGCACACACTATTTCTCTCTCTCTCTCTCTCTCTCTCTCTCTCTCTCTCTCTCTCTCTCACACACACACACACACATCACGAGCGCGCGCACACACGCACCAACACCAGCGAAGTAAATAACATTTATGGTCAATTTACTTGTA
>JAODOY010070431.1:3621-16252 GCA_025399855.1 Forbesichthys papilliferus
GTGCCCCCCCCCCCCCCCCCCCCCACATCTCCTTCCACCTCCATGTCTCAGTAAAGGGACGCTTTTTTACATTTGTGACCCATAACTTGTGGTTGAAAAAAACTGCTGCAGAACATCTGTTTGTGTACAAACGCTTTTCTTGTTTGTGTTTTTTTTGTGTTACTGTTTTGCACAAAATCTTTTTTTACCAAAACGTGCGGTGTCTTGTTCTTTGACACGCACCTCACATGTTTGAGTGCTTGCCACTCACATGTCACAACTAAAGGTTGTGACACTACAGTATAGCCCTAAGCGACTGATACACCTTTTGACAACCTCACCAAATATCTCCTCGCTTAAAATATAACCCGATACGTCTACACAACCCTGACTACTGGCTCTGGCTCTAGCTCACACCCAGAGACGTGTTTATGTTTTGATCCAGTTAAAATGTCAACAAGCTTTTCCAGAAAGCCTTACCATGCCCTTTTAAAGTGAGAGTACAGTATTGGTGGGAGAGAATATGCTGGGGTGCATAACCCAAACGAGGGGTGAGCCTTTTAATGGTCTTCTCCTACCTGTCTCATCGTGTTCCCTCCTCCTTATGCCTTAATCGCATGGCCTCCACATTGACCCCCGCCTCCCTGTTCTCCTCTCGATGTACTCCTCTCGCTAACCACATTTGCGACTGTTCTTACAGAATAGCTTCCCACTCCATAGCAACAAGCCTCCTCGCTAGGCCTGCAGTTTCTACTTGTGCCAATGCACGAGGCTAAGGGCCAGAAGCCATGCTAATAGCCTACATGAAAACACATTACACGTTACCTCCACCACGCAGCACCGCACACTTAGTCTCCTAAAGGCTTCTTGTCTGTATTGTATGTCTCTCCCTGCTGATGTCACTTATTACTGGTTTTCATAAAGAGTCTAAAGACCTTGTCGCCCCACCATTCAGCGCTTATAAAGCCTTTGTTCTGTGTGATCACGCGGTGCACACGAACGCTGACACATCACGTATTTATATCTGGCCACGTCTCACAGTTCAGTATTTTCTCTCTGTGCGCGTCCATCTGTCTCTGCCTTCATTCTCATTGGAAAGGTGCACAAGCTCTTAAGGCTTCGAGGGCACACGTGAGTGTCGGCTCGGTAGAGGTCTCCCTGTAATTCCAACAAGGAGGCTTGATGCGTGGGCTGCTTACAGTATAAGCAGGGACGGCTTGAGCGAGCTAGGACAAAGAGAAATGTCATTAAAGGAGAATGTGAAGAATGCTACCCGTGTTCCCAGTTAAAGACACACGCGGGCTAATGACCACTTCCCATTATGACCTATCACAGAGGTCTGGAACAGGCGGTCCGGGACCCCTAGGGGTCCTCAGAGGTAGGCTACTGCAGGGGATCCAACTTATTATTTGACCCGCAACGGATTTTCTTCCAAAAATGTAAATGTCCGAAAATAAACATTAACATAAATACATAGATCTGTCAATTATTTTAATTTATTTTATATATGGCACTAATAGCCGCCCTACACATTAGTGTTGGCCCATCAACTAAATATTTTATACCATGTTATAAGTATCCTTGAAGACCTCTGACCAACCATACTGTTATAAGCACTATTAATGTTTTGAAAATAAGCACATTTTCAATATGATTGGTTGAAGTAAACTTAAGATACAAACTGGAACATTTCCAAGTAAATGTTTTTGTACTATTTATAGGCTGAATCTGAATGAGGTAAATGGACTGCATTTATATATTGCATTTATCCAGTGTGGTTTACAATATTTTGCCTCACATTCACACACCGATGGTGATTGCTGCCATGCAAGGTGTTACCAACCACCGGGAGCATTTAGGGGGTTAGGCATCTTGCTCAAGGATGCTTACAGGTAGGTCAACACCAGGGTTTGAACCCACAGCCTTCTGGCTGGGAGCCCAACACCCAGACCAGACTAGACCATCCTGCCCCCTGTGGTGATGTGGTGATTATTCAGCTTGCTTTCAATTCCTACAGATCATTTTATTGTGTCACTATCTGCGTAACACCAGCTGCAATTGTCATCATGTTACGCTTCAAGCTGTCATATCCATATTTGTCACGTTGTAATTATGGAATACCTTGTATCAAAGTAAAATATACATGTAAATATTAGTTAATTAAATATGTCATGTGAAATATGCATGCGTGGCTTCAAAGTTTAGTTGGCAGGTTTAAACAGTGCTGACGTGTCCTTGGGCAACACTGCATTGTGTTCCTTTTCTGCTTTTGACCCTGTGCTGAAAGTCTACATTTTTGATGTTGCACTTTTTTTTTTTATAAAGTGAGGTAGTTCCCTGCTAAATACATTTGAGCTGTGGCCTGTTTTATACATTTTACTTTATAAAGTGGTGGAACAGGGTTAGAGCAAGCCAACCTAATATCCTCTCTGTTTTTCTTCAGTGTTCAGTGGCCTTGTCTTTTCTAATACTGGCTCTGACCGCGAGGCGTTGGACTGCCAGACTTTCATGTGCGGAACATTTTCAGGCAGTTTGCCAGCACAGACCAATCGGATCGCATTAACAACGACAACAACAACAACAACAACAGCGCTTTCGTCACCGATCCATTGAGATACCAATGAAAAGACCTTGTTGAAAAGCATTGGGGTGGCTAGTCCCTCCACATGCCAATTCACAGAGTCTTAAAGGCCCAAACTGGAGGAATTGGCAACCCCACTCATGAGCTCATGGTTCTCATGTCACACGGTTAGGACACAAACGCCAGTTTCTCCTTTGTGCGTTTCAGTTGAACTGGGTTCTCATGGCGGGCAGGATGTGGCTTTATAGAGGGACTGTTCCCTCAGAGGGATGCCAGTCTGACATTATTGTGTGTGTGATGGATGACCTTAAATCCAGGCTGGTTGCATTGATCAGATGGAACATAAAAAATGCTGATCAACCGGAAAGTTCTTCCTCCTCCCTGTCGAATACTGTCTCTCAATCTCTTTCTGACAATATTTCTGACGTGAAAACCTCTCTCTGACCTTGAAAGCTCGACTGTCATGCTTCTGAGACGAGCCGTGGCTGAGGCTTCAATAAAGCGGTCATACCATAGTGACACATTTGCATTGGTCTTTGTTTATGCGAGGTGCTTGAGCAGGCTGAATTCCTCATTCTGTACACTTGAGTGTAGAGGGCATTTAGTAAACCTGTGATGTGAAAGTGCTTTGCAATACAGTAATAATTGACATACATGCTGTATGTAGGTCATTTCAAGAGGGTGTAGTTAGTATTTTTCCATTCAGGGGGAGACAGATGTGGAGTCACTTCAGATGGCATCATTCTAAAGTAGTGGATGGAAGAACCATTGGCACACACACACACACACACACACACACACACACACACACGCACACACAAATGTCTTCATGCATGATGACTATCTGTAGAAAAGCTACACTGTTAACATTTGGCCATCACGTCCACCCTCCACCTATAGTTGTGACACCCATTATTGCCCTATAGCAGCACAGGGGGTTGGTCTTCTCTTGCCCAAGATGGAAAAAGTATTGCTGTAATATTCACTAATCATTTTCACACACTGTTGCTCAACCTCCCTTTCAGCTTCCTAGCCTCCTTCTCAGAAGTGCGTTTGACCTTCCTGTTGTTCACTTCTTGTGATCTCAAGAGAGGTTATTCAAAACACATATCAAGGAATTACCCTTTAAACTCACTCAGTTGTATCCAGTGTCTTCAGTACTGGCTATAGCTCCTTTTCGGGTCATGCAACAGACTTCATTTCGTATTGTAATTAACTACAAGGTCCCCTTCATTGCATTACACTGCCTGTGTTTCGTGAACGGGGAAGTCAACTTCCTCATTCTGCGGCCAGCTGATGTTCCTGAGGTATGGTACATGTGCTGGGCTACATGGCAACATGTTGGGGACCGTGGGAGCGGAAACTGTGGTTTCGCAGAGCTCTTGACATCCTATGGCCCCACCCGGTTACCCATCCTTCTCGTCTGGATTGCAAATGTCTTCTCAATGGGAAGAGGCACGCCCAAAGTAGTGAGGGTGCCGAGCAGGGAGGGTGAGATGCAGGATGAACAGGAGAACTGATTCTGGTGAGTCTGTGACACCGGAGTCCTTTCATGGAAGCTGATTCAGCACGTCAAGGCTCCATTAGGCTTGTGCAGCTCCAGACTGTATATTGTGAAGCTTGTCTGCACCATATTGATTGATGCTATTTAAACCTTCTGGAAAGTATTCATCCCATCAATAATTGAGATTTTAAAAAGTATTTGGCTGCCATTTCCAGTGTTGCCTCTATTAAAAGTCTCAGTGAGGGCAATTTCACACCAAATTAAGTAAGCTGATATATGTTCATAAAAAATATATTTACTATATACATGTTTTAAGCCAAGTATGCACACATTAGATGGAGATTCACATTGTTTCATAGGTTCAGATTAACCCACTGTGTTAAATAGTCCTTCCTTGGCAGAGTCACTCTGGGTTAGGGTTAGCCATATACTTAGCACTTAGCTTACAGCCGGTATTGGATTCAGTAGACAATCCAAGAGCCACTGTTTTCATAGGAAAACGATCTAATTAAGCTTTAAAGGGGGGTATAGGAGGGGAACCCGCTCTCAGAGTTCCAAGTAGTAGAAAACAATGACAAACAATTTAAAGGCTGCGTTCAACAAGGAGAAAAGGACCAGAGGTGTGCACCAATCTGAGTTAGCAGAGGTTACGCCGTTCACATGGTTCAGTGACTTTGGCAATATGTTGCCGGGAGTTATCTCTGCCCTCCAGGTGAGTCTGTGAGCAGTCGAGCATGACTTGGGCACTGCCCTGTGCATGTGTGTGTGTGTGTGTGTGTGTGTGTGTGTGTGTGTGTGTGTGTGTGTGTGTGTGTGTGTGTTGGGTCAAGCCAGTCAGCCCAGCTGGTCTCCAGAGGATGTGTTACTGCTATTGTCTGAGGCCCCCCATGCCTTCTAGAACATTCTGAGAGAGAGAGAGAGAGAGAGAGAGAGAGAGAGCGCAAATGAGGGAGACAATGGAGACACACACAGAGAGAGAAGAAACAATAGCGGCAGGGAGAGATGGCGAGAGGAGGGAGAGGCTGGAGAAATAAGTTGTGTTCACGCACAAAGAGAATTGTGAGACAGGGACGCATCCATCCGGAATGTTCTTTGGACAGATGTATCCTAGAATAAGGACGTACGGCCACATAAAGATGAAAAGATACCATCTCTCTTACAGTAGGTACACATAGACACACATACTTGTATTTATAATTATGAAATTAAAACATATCAGTCATAGTTAACTTTTAAAACTTGTAATAGCTGTTTTTAACTCTGAGGCCTAATGTTGTAGCACTGACCTTGACACTGAATGGAATACAGAAATAGTACGGTATGCATTCCTAGTAGCAATGCCCTGGCCCCTTTGTACCTGGTCAAATGAGTAGACCATATGGTGTGTGCGTGTTGTTCAATAGTCTTAAGGTCATCTTGTACTTGAACCATTACAGCTTGGCTTGAACACGCAGGCGCGCGCACGTACGTACGCACGCACGTACGCACACAGTAAATGAATCAGAAGGTGCGTGCCATTGCGAATCGCCATTACCACGCAATGCCCTCATCATTGTTACCGGGGTAACAAGGCGCCCCCTTCACAATCATTTGGTTTTCTCAGGCCGCTAAGCGAGAGAAAAACACCCGGGTGGAGGGGATGAGGGTGACGAGGAGAGAAGTGGTCATGTCTGCTCCCCAAAAACCCCAACCCCCCTCATTCAGACACGGTGTTCAGGCTTACAGAAGCCTGTTTTCATAGTTATTTACTTATTTATTTTGGACTTGATTTGATTCAATAATATCAATCTCTCTTCCTGCTCATCTTAGTTCATTTCACTCTCTCTCTTTCTCTCTCTCTCTCTCTCTCTCTCTCTCTCTCTCTCTCTCTCTCTCTCTCTCTCTCTCTCTCTCTCTCTCTCTCCCTCCCTCCCTCTCCCCCATTTGAGATGAATGCTGTCTAGAAGAGAGGAAGTCAGGCTGACATCAAGAGATCTGTTTAGTCTTCCCACCACAAGCCCTGTGCTCTGCCAAATACAGAAGGAAGGAAGGAATGAATGAAGGAAGGAATAAGGAAGTAAGGAAGTAAGGAAGGAAGGAAGGAAGGAAGGAAGGAAGGAAGGAAGGGCCCTTTCTTACCTGACACTCTTTTTTGATATAGCTGGACACTTAGAGGAACACATTGTTGCAACAGGCTATTGGGTAAGGCCACATGGGCTGAGCCATTAGTTTGCATTTATGTGGAAATAGGTATATAGGTGGAAAAACCTGGTTCATACGCAGAATGAATAATCACATTCACTACAGCATTCTGCATTGGAGAATAATGTGTACTAATACTGTACATTGGTTATCTTTACCTTTTTGCTACACAAAATATATACAATATTTAAATATACACTGTGTGTGTGTGTGTGTGTGTATATATATATATATATTATTATTATTAGGTTGTTGTTGTTAAATGTTGGTGTATTTACTTGTCCTATTAACTTGCCTCTGAAAAGGCTTGAGAAAACCAGAGCATCCAATCTTGATATGATTCAGAAGGCCAAGCATCAATTGGCCTGCATAGTCATTAGCTAACACACAGACATGTGCACACACACACACACACACACACACACACACACACACACACACACACACATGCTCAAAGGATGTGATCATGCACGCAAACTCACAAGTCATTGGTTGAGGTATTTCAAGGCATATGGGCAGGATCAACAATAATTTTCTGTAAAGTGTAGGTGGTTTATTTGTGTTTTATGTCTCTTTGTTGGCAGAGATTAGAGAGTATCACCTTAATCCAGTGAGTTCTATTTTGTTTTGGTTGTGTCTGCTCTGTTTCTATGCACAGAATATTGCAGTATTCATTATTAAGGTTTGAGACTGGCTTTAAGATTCCTAACCAATCCAGGAGATTTGATATATGAGTATATGAGTATAATTCTTATATTATTGCTCATGTTTTGCAAGTCCCAGCACACCAACAAATTGAGTTTTTTTCTGAAAGTACAAGCTTAAAAGGTTGCAGTTAACAACATTTGTTACCATTAGCCTCCATGCTAATAGGTTGCAGCTTACATGCTAATGCATTTCAGTCTGCAATAACAGCCGGCACACTGGTGCATATTGTCAGGGCCAGAATAGCGTGTGTGTGGGAGGCTGAAGCCCTCTATTCAACAGGCAGGGATACACATCATATGGCTCAATTTAGATGCCAAAGAGCTCCATTGTTTGACCTGTTTTAAAAACCACCATTGTCCTCTGTCAGTCCAATTGTGCTTCTGTGTACTATGTCGGTGTGGAAAACTGTGTGTGTATAATGTAATTGTGTCTGTTTATGTATGTGTCTATATGTGCAGCATGCGTTTGCCTCTCTTTCCGTGCCACTAATAACAATGTACTGTATCCACTCATTGTAATGCAGCTGTGGTGCCGAAGTAACATAATGTACTGTAGTTCATAGCTAGAGGCCTGCTCGTGAAACACACACACATTAGTTGGTTTACGTAGTGTCTACTTATCTCTACATGCACCTACAAGGACCCAGTTAGGGTACAGTCATTACGTGTCCCTATTTTTGCTGAGGTTATTTCTTCACACTTCAAATCACAAGGCAAAAACACTGGATGGTTTTAGCATCGAGCAGATGGGGGTGGGATGTGATGGCAAAAGGATTCATTTTGATGTGAGTGTGCACACATTTTGTTTTGTTAATAATAATAATCTCTATTTATATAGCACTTTCCATATAGAATTGCAAAGTGCTTTACAGAGAGGCAATACATGCACAGTTGTGCTTCCCATAAACAAATACAGAAATACAAAAACATTAATAAAAATGGTTTAAGGAATAATATTTTGAAAAAATTAGTATAATAAAAGAAAAATTAAAACAGGTGCATAAAGGAATACAATAAACATTCATAACATAAAACTGAAATGAAAAACGTAAATAAAAATGGTCAAAGGAAATCAGATGAAAGAAATGTAAGAGAAATTACAACATATCCTTTTTGTTGCTATGTCAGGATATCAGCACCATGCGTATAGCACCGTGCTAATCTGGTGGAGGACATGCATATTCCAGTAGCAGTTTAGATATCAGTACATGCCTTTTATGGATGGTTATATCCCCTTGTACCCAAGGGTTGTCTTGACTAACATCTCTGTAAGCACCAGGTCTTCTCGGCTATAGATACTGTGTAAAAACGGTCTGTGAGCCACCAGATTGGTTAGAGGACATAAGGATTTATAATATCCACACATCATTATCACAGTTACACAATTCTAGCTGCTAATTTATCTTTTTTTTTTTTATCGTCTAGGATTAAATATATGATTGGTTCATTTGACATTGCTCTGCGTATAGAATCCATGTCAATCACTAAACATAAGGCATACTATTTTATCTAGGGTTATCACTGAAATCAACCAAACTTTCCCGTGCATGAGAAACCATGCAATGCAGTTATTTTCTAGATCCTTGTATTCAGAACACATTTTGATAGCTGTTATCTGTAGTGTGGCTGTCTGGACGCCATGGCGATAATGAAAATGTCTCTAGGTTTGTTCTCTTGGGCTTCAGCCTTAAAGGGAGGCGGTGTCAGTTGGGAACAAAGAGAAGGAGGAGAAAGTGATAATGAATATACACTGCGTACTTTAGACCTATTTTCCATTTTGCTCAGGAATAGTCTCATTCAAAATGAGCTTGTTCTTTAATCTTAAAATAGATTACGAGAGTAGGGTGAAGGGCACATTGCCAATAAGTTGGACCTGAAATACCTTTTTGACACCACTGGACTCTAAATTAGTAGTCGATACAATACATGAACATGGATTTGTGCATTCATTCACTGTTGTTTCCTTAACTAACAATCAGTAGAGTGAGGTTTGTTGTTCTATTGGTCCCCAGGGACACGTATGGTTTGTATTTGCTAATGTGGTAGTTCCTAAACACGTGCAGTATATCCAGCATTCATGAATATTAGACATACTGAGAATTGTGCCATTAAAAGTAGAGCAGGGTCAACAGTATATCACGTATCGCACACGTAAAAATCAACATCTGCTACAGCTACCTGTTATTATCTACAGGAACGGCAGGTTTAAAACAATCGCAGACAGTTTAAATGTTCAGTGAACACCAGTCATTCTCAGCTCTGCTGGCCCTGTAGATGTGGGCCAAGTGAAAAAATAGCCAGAGCAATCAGTGTGCTCCCATGATTCCTGGCGAGCTGTAGGAATTTTCAAGTGGAGGGAGCTTTGCACCTCACACAGCCTAGTGCACGCACAAACACGCACACACTCACACACACACGCACACACACACACACGCACGCACACGCACGCACACACACACACACAAATTCCCACTTTTCATGTCTCAGTTGGCTCAAAATTCAGAAGCTAATTATTCTTGTTAATCACCAAGCACTTGGGCTGACTCATTGTAGACAGCCATGCTATCTATGCACACACAAACACAAGCACTCACGTGCACACACACACATACACACACACACACACACACCACCACCATCCCTCCCTGTACACGCATGCGCACACAAACTCATACAAGTGCTCTTTAAACGGCGCGCTCACACTTCAGTTTCACTCAGGATGTTATGAAATTGCCGTTGCTCAAACTTACTGAGGGTTTATTAGAGTCCTCCCTCTCACCCACACACACACGCACACTTTTACTAGCCGCACACACCTCGGATGCTATTGAGCGCACACACACACACACACACGCAGGCACAAACACAAGCTCAGTTCTCTAGTACATGTCGGTTGGACTGTGGGCCAGGCTATAGCGCTGACTGCATTCGTACAGGCCAGCCACAGTGCGTGAAGCTCATCTGCCTGCCAGCCAGTGAGGAGAGCGATGGCTGTGCTGTCCGACATTGCGTACCAAGACCTCGACGAGGAGACGCGAGAGGAGGCCGAGGATGTCTTCTACGAGGACGGTAGGCTTGCGGCTGGGGTGTGGGTTAGCGGAGGGGTGTAGGGGTGTACAGAGTTCACATTAAGGCTGGTGGAGCGGTGGGGTTTGTTTTTGGGGACTTTTTGCGGTTGTGGTCAGGGTCAGGGCGGAGACGGGGGAATATGAGGGAGTGCCACAGCTGTCGGGTGGGGTGGTTGTTGGTTGTGGGGCCATGGGTGAGTGGGCTCTGGCATGCACTTGATGCATAAATACATTCAGCTGTCACCTGAAGGAGAACACTGAGCTGGGATTGGTTGAATTCTGTTTTTGTTGTAGTTCGTTTTTTTACAGGGGGGAAGGATTGAATTTAATTGTGTTGAGTCGTGTAACTTTATGGTTCCAGTGGTAGGAGGAATGTCACGTTTGTTTTCAGTTCCTCTTTGCGTACGCTCGGCATTCTCGCTGCAGCCTCTCTTTATTTGATCGATTTACACATTTACACGTTAGAGCCGAGTGGAGCTTTGCTCAGTGTGGGCGTGCTTGTGTAACTGACATGTGTTTTAATACAAGAATGATGTACCACAAAAAATACAACAATTTTAACATGTCATTTGTATGACTGTTATAAAAAAAATGTAACACATTGTAATTAAAACACAGCGTGGTGTGTGAATTATAGTGTGCTACGATGTGCATGCAATTATATCATTGTACTGTATCTGTGATATGTAATTGGGAACTAGCCCTGATGTAGTAGAATGGCTCAGTGAAAATGCCTACAGGATAGGATTCATCTGTGAACATCTGTTTCCATGTGGACTGGTAGAAAATTCTTTGGGTCCAAAAATATATTCTTTCTTTGATATTTTTACATTCTCATTTGTGCACATTTAAGCCCTAATTGATGAATGAATCTCTGGGCATCCTTCATGTATGAAGCCTCTACGGTTGTTTGCCTGAAACCTAGTCGCAGGGTCTTGCTAAAAGGGTGTGTCGTGAATGGTGAAGCTCCCACTGACCCACTTCTGATTAAAACACATAATGTGGCGTTCCATTTGAAAATGCAACGGAATGGTCCCAGCCAGCTGACTGCTTTTCTCACTGCAACAATACAGCCAATTACAATACACATATTCATACAACAGTGGGCGAATTAGAATGTCCTGTGATTATTCATGGCAGCAGATGAACATTGCTGGATATGGTTTATCTGGTAAATCAACTCTTCAGATTAGTAGTAAAAAAAGAAAATGCTATGTGATGGGATGAAAATTATTAACAAAGTAACGGGCGGAATACGAAGGGCTTAAGGGTTTATATGACCTTGTCCCTCTGCATATTTGTGTTTCTTTCAACAAGGCTTGACTTGAATGGACTGTTTTCCAATTCATTTGAATGTAATTTGTCAAATGTTTATCCCTTTGCACAAATATGATTTAGAAAGCAGTGATTTATTTTAATCACCAGCGAAGAGAATGCGTTTCTATCACATAAAATCTAATGATTTTTCAAATCACATGAATTATACTCTCCTGGAAATCTAATGTGTATTTCACCTTTAGAGATGATTATTAAGTAATTCACCGAGATGCATGGGGTGTCTTGCTGAAAACCAACACTACATTAGCTGACATGGGCTGTTACGTTGCATTTGAGAAGCCCTTGAAGAAAGTCGATGTACTAAATGCCTGATGTGCATGCTTTAAAGGATCCATGTCTCATGAGGAAAAAGACATTTTTAATGAATGAAGTCTTGCCTCGCCCGACTAAAAAGACCATATAGTGGAAACAATAGTTGCACACGCAACACACACCACAAGGGCCCTTCTCTCCTAAAAATGTAGAGGAGTTGTTTCTATTTATATCTATTTATTTAAATGTTCTATTTTAATTGTGTTTATTCAGTCTCAATATGAAACGTTATCAAATATTAGCTGCACAGCAGTTTCATTGATACTTAATCAAACAGAATTATCTTTCTCCCCTCTATACTTGTGTTGCCTCTGTGTACAGACTGTATTTTTCTCAAGTGAGAACAGTGCTTTATCCTGAATTACAAAAAAATAAATGTTACTCTTTACTGAATGGTGCCATGGACAAGTATTTCTTTATTTATTTGTGTTGAAATTAAACAGCGATAAACTTGGTCAGCTGAGGTAAGCCTTGCATGAATGAATGCATGAATAACTGCTTTCATCTGGAGAGAGATTGTGGAAGGGCCTTGGTTAGCAGCAGCCCTACACGGCTCGGTTTTTCCCCTATCAACAAATAAGCTTCAGTTCTTCCTAATGAAGATATAATGCAAGATATTCTGTGGCTGTTCTTTCAATGCTTTTGCCACAGGGTTATTTTAGGTATCAATTACATGATGACATGAAGTAAAAGCAGTGTTTTATGCTGAACATAAAACATAAAACACATAGATATTGTTGAATACAAGTTAAGTGTCCAGAGGTTGGCTGTGTCTTTAAGAGAAGTGACACATCTGTGGCCACATCTGCATGAAGCCAAGTCATGCTACACTAAGCGAAAAAATTGTAAGGTAGGTAGTCACAGTGTGTTGTGAAGCATGACAAATGCTGCAGGATAGTTTCATAGTGGGCTATGCTAAGCCATAACAAACCTTATTATGCACTATTGTGGCCATATTTTT
>JAODOY010070442.1:0-16249 GCA_025399855.1 Forbesichthys papilliferus
TATATATATTTTTTTTTTTATCTCAAAAGTGGGGGATTTTGTTCTTTACAAAACTTGATATATCCCCCCCAACTGCACCCCTGCATTAATCACAACAACACTTTGAGGAAAACACTACATTGTTTAGTTACAGACACGTTTGTTTATGTTGCCATTAAGGAGGTTGCCAGCTAAATTAAATCTAAATTTTTTTTCTTCTTAATCTGTCTTTTCTGCAGCAAGCAGAAAATCTCACTCATGACTCCCTAATCAGAAGAGCAGCCTCAATGGTTACAGACAGTACGAGCATGTACCTCTCCCAGACAACGTCAGCTTTTATTGATGCCCTTACAGCATATTCAACGGTACATTGTAGATACCTTTGATATTTGATTAGGTGTTAATGGCACTAAAGGATAGCAATACAATATTTTCATGACTCGCAACACAGTAGTTTTTATTTCAGCTTTTAGTCAGACACACATGCATGATCTACTAGCTCATGATAACTGGACTAACTTGATCAGATATCTAAATAAATATAATATTTTCTATATATATTTTTTACCAGTTATCAGGTCTAGCTTCAATTTCTGACCATTGTTATTTAGTATGATTCACAAATAACATTTAATTGAAATACCTAAAATGGTTTAAAATGAACTGACACCATTCGGTCTCTATATAATGTGTACATCTTTTTTCCCCTTACCCCCAACTCTACAGGCGGTGTACACACTAATTTCCCTACAGAGACGGTATTTGTCCTCACTTGGAAAACTGACGCCTGCAGAGGAAGATTCTATTTGGCAGATTATCATTGGCCAGCGGGCAGCAGTAAGTGTGCATTCACTGCTCTCCTCCTGCTTCAAAATGGGAAGGGGAAGGCACTGGTCAAAAATGTCTCAGATACTATGACATCCCCATAAATTTGGTTCATATACCCAGTCACTTACTTTCCCAGTTTCTGTCAACAGCAATTGTTTCTGCAAAATAGATGTGATAATGGACATTTGCGGGCCGTTTGCGACTTGTTACTGAAGCCGCTTAATTTTTTTCCCCTGGCAGGTTAATGACAGACTAGATCACTATAAGCGCTTTGAGTCTACCTGGACAAATGCCGTGACCCTGTCTGAAATGGCAGCAGAGGCAGCATATACGTCAGGTATGTAAACTAAAATGATGCTTGGAAAAAGCATTGTGCCCTGTAATTATATTTGTGTCACTGCAAAACTCTGGCTAACCCCAGTGTCCCACCACAGCAGTGATAATATTGTCTCTCAGTCTCTCTTGCTTGTCAATGTGGAAATAAACATAGATTCTCTATGCATTTGCTGACAAACAATTTGTTGTTCAGCAGTGTATCAGTCTTTCAATGTCTTGATGCTGACGTTGTCAGTGTTGGACTTTCACAGCTCTGCTGACTGACTAATCATTTGTATGTTGTGTAAACAAGCTGAGGGTCCATTGGCTATATCGTCTGATGGTGATTAACCCTCTGGGGGCAAGGGTCAACATTTTTGGGATGGTTCCAGTGTTACAGATATAGTGGCCAAGACTTCCTTTTCTGTCCGCTGGTCATTTGTTTAGTCAGATGTTCTTATTGAGACACACAAATAGAGTTGTAGTTGATGTCATCATTTTTATCCACATATGCATGCCTACAGATTCTGTATATTGATATGCAGAAGTCTGTAGATATGAACACCCGCTCTGTGGCCTCACCTTTCGTCCCTCACCCTTTCCTAGCAGTGTGACCAAAGTCGTGTTCCTCACTTGTTTGCTTCACGTTCCAGGAGCTGAGCAGGCCTCCGTTACCATGAGGACGCACATTCAGGTGGCCCAGTCCCAGGTGCAGGAGGCACAGAAGGTTTCGAAGGACGCCGATAAGGAGTTGGCCGAGATGAAAGTCGAAGAGATCCAAAGGATGGCAGAATATGCTGCCTTCCTGGACAAGAATAGCGAAGAGCATGAGATTCACGAGGCTTACCTAAGAGAGGACTAAATATAAAACTGTGGTTTGAAAGCTTGAATAAAATATGAAAAACATAGCTGTAGTTACTTTTCAGGTTTAAGGGAATTGTTGTGTATTACAAAGGATATATAGCTTTGTTTACTTCAGAGATAAATTAATATCATGAGAAAAAAACACTGAACTATGTATAAAGTCTATAACTCCATTTTTTCATTCATTGTAAATTGGCGACCTTCAAGCATATAGCCTATAATCGGTGCTTTAAAGTATTTAGGTACATCACAACATGAAGACATTTTTTCTTTCAAATCTGTCACAGAACCCAACTGGTAAACCACCCTTGTCATCAGGCAAGGATCAATTATTTAAGTCTATTTATTTGATTTGCGAATCTGCTTCTTCTGAACTGTGATGATTGATCCAGAAATGAACAGTATCTTAAATGTTCTGACTAAGTTGTAAGGAGATTCAAATAATTCATATTGTATTATATTTTGTTATGTTTTATTGCAATAAATGCAATTTTCCTATATTACTGTGTTCATTATTGTTAAAAGTAGAACTATAATATTAAGGTTATTAAGAATTATTTCTTACATTAATGAGAAAGAGGAGAATTGTATTAATCCCCCCCTCCTTATGTTTAGTGAGATAATAGGATTATGTCATAAATGAAACTGCCATCAAATACATCTGGTTGATTTCAGGACATTTAAGTGTTGCCAGAATATAATTTGTCACAGTGAAAACAGCATAGCACAAATAATGACTAGTTTATTAAGAGATATATAGTACACTTGCTGTGTGATATGTAGGCAGTGTGATCCTTTGCTTTAATGGTATCTTTCTTTTCTCTCAGCACCTTATATTCACTGCAAATGATCCATGTCTGAGTCTTTCCACTAGACCTTTTAGACCTTATCGCACCTCACTTGTTAACATCAATCTCTCACTCACTATTTCTCAATACTCAAAACACATCTGTAACTTAATTTAAATATATCCAGGAACTATAACCTATGGCTTGATACCTTGATAATATAACAGGCTTATACAGTACAGTATGTTCTTTCTCAAAATGAAAAAAAAAATGTATGAAGCCCTCCAGCAGGTGGCAGTCTAAATCCATTATAACAACACGCCATAAAATATCTGGTGAATTTCCATTTGTTTGAAGGATTTTCAATGAGATAGATGCGATAACTACAAACAAGGTAGAATAGCACTTCTCAAGAAAAGAGTGCATGAAACCACCTGTAAACAGGTAATTTCCAATAGGAATAGCTATTTGCCAACAACTTCAAAAAAGATAAGTAAATAAGATACGTTTTGTCCTGTGACGATATTTGTGCTTTTGTAAACAAAATATCCATCCAGTCAAAACACTGTTGTCAGTCTGTTGTAGAGGCAGAGGATTATGGGGAAGACCTCTGTAGAGCTGTTAACACAAACGTGTAGCGTCAGCAAGGAGATGACCTCTGTATAGCTGACAGGATCGAGGAGCTGGACACAGAAGGATAAGGGGTGGTGGGGGTTGGTGGAAGGTGTGCAGTGACTAGATCGCTAATGTGACTGGTGAGGAATGCTGTTTGAACAAAAGCTGTTTTCACAAACTGTAAAACAAAATACCCCAGACACACCGTGTGGATGTAGTGACTTGAGAGATGGTAGAGAACAGCTTTTAGAGAATATGTTGTGCAGAATAAGCCTGTATCAAGGCAGCCACAATAACAAAGGTCATATTAGGCAGCAGAAGTAAATGGTTTGTAAGCATGTAACTATTTACATGTAACTATTTACCATTTACTTCTGCTGAGGATTCTGCAATAAAGGCATAGTCTCAGTCAATGTAGCTGTACTGATCAAACAAAAAAAAAAAACTCTGGCTTTAAAGCCTATAGGGTTCTCTTTCAGAATATCCACCCTACACATTGGAAATGCATTGCAAAGCCTAGGGAATTGTTGTGAAACTGTCTGCACCACTTTGTTTGTGTTTTTCTTTAAAGAGCTATGTTAAAGTAACATATTATTAAAAGTGTAACTGCACCCTACAATTTGTTTTTGAGCTGTAAACTATAGGATTGATCTGTGATAAAACACATCAATGCATGGTGTTAGTATTGACATAATCCTGTTTTTATAAAAATCTGCATTTCATGTGATGAAAACTGATCTAAATATCATATTTAGTTAAAAATCAGCCAAGGAACTGGCTGGTTATCACCGGTACACTCTGTCCACTCATACGTAATTAAATTCAAATGTTAATGTTAATGTGGCTCTCAGTCCCTCCCCTCCCCTCCCCTTACTCAGCTCCTTGACACAAAAAAAGTATTACGGTAGCTTACAATCACTGACTTCACCTTTAAGGGAGGACATGCCTGCCACAATGGCATATTTATGTAAAAGTAAGGCTTACCTACCTAATTACGACAATGTACTGTAATTACCTCATCCAATGTTTCATAAAACAAAATAATTAGATTCATCAATAATATATTCACACTGTTGACAATGTGCTGAGAACCATTGAGGCTACATGCGTACTGGCCCTGGAGGGGTGATTGATTGGTGAAAAGGGCAGGACTTTCACCTGGGGACTTCACACTCTTTGCGGCTGTAAATAAAACTTTAGAGGGTATAAAAGCAGGGGGTATAGTGTTGCAACACAATGGTTCATGCTTTAATCACAGTGAGCATGAATTGTGGGACTACTACTATGGAACACAGTTTAATTTTGCAGAGTTGTGGGACCCTGCAGAGTTGGTGGCTCCTGATGCAGACATACTATAAGACTACCAACATGTCCTGGAAACTCTTGTGGGTTAAAGACACATTCCAAAAACAGTTATTATTTTAGTTTCAAACTCAGTGTGCATGCTCCTCCCACACCTGCATGCAGAGTGGGTGCTTTTTGTTCTCCCTCCTCCTCTTACAAAGTTAGATACAGTATCATTGATTCAAAAAATAAATGAGGTTCTAAGGGCAATATAAAACAACTCAATATGTAGGCTGCTGTTACAAAGTATATACATAGCCAGGGATGGGCAAAAATACATCAAAATGTTTAAAATAAAAAAAATTAAAAAAAACAATATCCTAATTCTAAGTGTATCAAAATAAACTACAAAATACAGCGGCCACGCAATGTATCAAAATAGACTTCTGTATTGTTGTATTTTAACAATACTAAAAAATAAATTTCCAATGGACCAGGAAATCACTTCACAAACCTATCAATCGGCTTGATTCTAAGGCTAATCCTTCATTTGTAAACTGACTCAGTAAAGGTATAGTCAGTGATTCTGAAGAAAGCTTGTTGATATTTGATCTTTATCAAAACAAAAACACCTCTCCCTTCAATGCCTTCAATGATCCCTCGGAAAGCGACACATACTTTGGAAACACATTGTAAAGGCTAGGATTTTGTTGTGTGTGGTCTGCACCACTTTGTATTTCAATTTAAAGAGCAGGGCTGTAGAAACACTGGATTATTTTATCAGCATGCACATTTAATGTGCAGCCAGCAAACCATGAGTAAATATTTTCAGAATTTGACAAAAGTGTATTGGCTTAATAAATACACAAAGTAACTTTATTAGAGAGCTCAGCCAATCATCCATGCAAACAAAAGGGAAGTGGGGAGTTGCTTCAAAACCACAATCACATTATCTTTTTGTTCTGTTGTCCATTCTGTACCGCTGACTATACCTTTAAATGGACAACATCTGAGAGCACACAACAGATTTTCTTTGATTAACAAATCAGACAAACCATGCAACCAGTGAGGTAAACCATTGAAAGCTCATAGACATTTTGTCAAATTCATCAAGTATCTCCTCAAAATCTGCCAATTGTCTATTCTGTGTGTGCGCGCTGAACACTAATTCTGTGTTTCCACATCCACCTGTCTATTGCTCTAAAATACATTTTTGCTGAGATTATAGTATGATTCACCATTCACACAGCCACCCTGGATGGTGGACCAATCAGTGACCAGTGGGGGTGGCTAAATGCAATGACGTTGATGCTATGCATTGAAGTCAAGTGTTGTCAAAATGTGTGTAGAGCTAGATTAAGTGATACAAGCAGATGTTGCATTTCTGATTGGTTAAAGGCTGTCCAATAGTTTCAAAATTAACCAGAGGTCTATGCCCAGTATGATGCAGCAACCTTGTTCACAAAGTTGAATTTTGGGTCTGGTTAGATCAGGCTACCAAACAGAAGCTGCACCGAGTAAACATCTCACAGAAAGTATTTTATAGTATTTTTTTATTTATTTTTCGATACAACATATAAAGACATTTTCAACAATGCTATCAAATACAAATTAAAAAATACTATTTTGTATTTAGAATACATTTATTATAAATACTGCCCATCCCTTCTAGTCGCTTTAAATGTATAGTTAGTAATTTTGGAGAAAGCTTGTTGATATTTCAAATTGGAGAAACCTCCTTTATCAATGTCATAGGGTGTTTCACTGTTCCCTCAGAAGCTTTGCCCCAATGGTCAATGTTTTATTTATCTATATATATAAACCACCCATCCATCCATCTTCTCCCGCTTATCCGGAGTCGGGTCGTGGGGGCAGCAGCTTCAGCTTCAGTTTTGAGTTTTGATGATTGGGGTATGTAGGTTGTGTCTACATTCTGTCAGGAATAGCTACTAGTCAGTTTCAAGTAGCCTAAATGTTGCACATTTGCAACTGTGGGACTTGGGAGTGAAGTGAGGTGGTTGCACCATATTATGTAGGGCTCTTTTGGTAATATTTGGTTCATGTTCTGGTGTTGCTGGTTGTTGATGTTTTTCTTACTAGTTGTCTGAAGTATGAAGCATGTGACACATGCGGGAAGTTGTATCAATTCAAAGTGGCAGGACTGGGGATAACATCAGTATGTATACGATGTTGAATTCCAAAAATAAATAGACAGAGATAGCAAGTAGAATATTTACGAGTCAAGGTCGATTGAGCTGTTTCTGTGCTTGTGTAGTGGTACTTTGTTCCGTTATAATCAGTGGTGGGTTAAATGCCTGTGATAATTCAGCTCTGTACAATACCTAGCCCACCAAGCTTAACGATCATCACATGCATTTCCTCGTACGTTAGCCTAGATAGGCTTTTGTAATTTTATCTAGAAAGGCTTGTATTTTTCCAATCATTAAAAAATCCAGTCCGATATCCTGCTTGATATGTATCTTGGTTGCCATGTGGAGTATGTCCTTCTTTTTGACAATATTCAACAATTGCATGTGTTGCATGAAGAAGCTGTTAGACTTCATTGTAATGGTTAAATGTATGTCTATGTGCATGGACTTCACATGAGCGTTAATACATCAAGATGCAGTTAAAGGCGCGTGCGCGTGAGCGAGTGTTGTGTTTTTGCTTTGGTACAGCCCACGCGCATCGGTCGCTATGGAGAACAGTCCCCCACGAGCGCCACAGACTCAGAGCGAGGAGGACGGAGCCGACAGTGCCGAAGCGCACAGGGAATCATGGAGAAAAGATTGCCACTCAAGAGAACTTTTCCATTAAAAGGACTGCGAATTACAACACTGTTTTTCATCATTTATGGATCTACCTGTAAGTTAACTGTTTGTTTTTGTTTGTAAAACTTATAGCGTTATCCATATTACCTTGATGTCCCTGCTGTGTCGAAATGGGTCGTGTTTTGTTCGCAGCTAGCTAGCTATACGCTAGCGGATTTTTTAGGCGAACAACTGCCCTGCCCGGGACAGCTATTGAAAGCGAACCTTATTGGGGTACGGTACCGTATTTAACACTCTCCCGTTTCAGCACTTTTGAATTTTCCACCATCCTAGACTAAAGCAGGCAAACGTTACACCACCGCCAATTGTACCGGTACACAAGCAAAATGTGATTCCCAGCTGAACTTAACTTGCACCGACTAGGACAAAAACCTAACTTTGCGACACATTGAATGATGTAAATCGTAACAATGCACTTATTCTGTGGTAGCCTAGCCTATGTGGAAAGAGTAGCACAGACTAACCAATACAGTCACACGGCCAGTCTCCCTCTCCAACGACTGGTTTACAAATGAGAGAAAAGTTTAATTATAGAACACTGAGTGGCACTGAATAACGGAAAGCAAGATGATCTATAAAAAGTTTGCCAACTGAAAAGAACTGTCTTTTATTTGATAAAGAATAGCCATGCGTGTCAGGAGAGGCAAAGCAGAAGTCTGCTGTGCCTTGATCTGTGTTGTGGCAGGGTTAATAAGACATTTTGACGACTGAACGTGGAAAAGGCACAGGCACTGCAGCGGCAGTCTGGAGGAAAGTATTGACCTGCAGTTGGGCTGCATGCCCAGAGTAGCTTCCATTCTTCCTGTCAGATCGCTGTTCCCCCGAGTCAAACGCATACAAAACACAAAACAGCTGACGCCATGTGCACTAATCACTATGATAATAATGTACTATTATTTATTTAGTAACACTGTAAGAAGGTGCTTTTATGTTGTCGTTACGCGACCTTATACTCAAGTGTAAACTCTTCATCTTTCTCAGTTGTGCACAGTTTGCAATTGCATACCATCCCTTTTCTATATGCAACCACAAAATATGGGTTTGTACAACATCACGCAGAAGAACTGATAAACAGTATGACGTACAAGTTGATTTACCTAGTTCTAGCATATTTTATATGATCGTATCCACCCCTTTGTATCTCCAGTTAGGCCTAGACTGTAGAAAATATTAGATGTCTTTTTTTTTGGCTGTGTCGTTTTCAGAACACTTGTAGTGCTACTGACTTGTAGCAATAGTAGCAGCTGTGAGGAGGGGATCCTTACCAGGCGTGGCTATGGACTGTGAGGTCTGTAATTGAAGACCAAAGTTTTGTGGTTTCTTCTCTTGGGGCTGTACGATTTGCAATCTAAATAAATAATGTTGTAATGGGGCCACCACCAAAATTACAGACTCAATGCAGAAATAGATTTGAAACAGCAATGAGTTTGCAAGTTGATGGCTAATCTCAGCTATTAGCATTTATTAGCAACATAAATAAAAAAATAGTCATTTTTATATTGTTTAGGCATAATCCAATCTTTGTCCCAGCATGACAATAGTATCATGTCATGACGATCTATTACTTGTGGTTAGGAACAGGTGTATAGCCTAATTCCATGCCTATTGTGGAAAAAAACGTATTCTGGTGTGAGATTTACATATGCATATTGTCCCCATACATAGTAAAATACAACTTTATCTTCAGATATGTAAATAGTGTTGGCTTTTTTTGGTATATTAAACAGTTTTATAAGGTCATGGCCACATTTTAAATATTTTCACCAGACAATATATTAATCAACAATGACACTTTTACTGCCTAAAATCTTGGTTGGTAGCTAGCTGCTGTTGTCAATTATCCCGTCAGATTATTTGCTACTGGAATAGACAAGAGCGTATTCAACACATTGTTATGTTTGGATGCACATCTGTCCCTCACAGCTGTCCCTTCCAACTGATCTTTTCATTTGATGTAAAACTCAGTAGCGAGGCAGTAGGCTGAAATCTCCTAATCACATTAAAAGGGTTTCTATTGAAGGAGGGCCATCAGCAGATGAGTGTTTTGCTTTATTGTGGGACATTGCTGCTGTATTGGGGAGCAAGCTGTAACCACAGAGGCTCTGCTTGTAGAGACTCAACCCTCCACCAATCCACCCTGCAGTCTCTACTCTTCCCCCCGACAGATGTGACTGTTGGATCTAGCAGCTCCTTGGTGGTCTATTAGTGAATGTAATGGAGTGACACTCAGATCTGGCATACAACATCACCCACCCCTTGGACATGGCTCTGGCTGGCATAAAAAATACAATGTCTGTGACACAGGCTTTCTTTCTTTAATCACTTTGAATCTGCTGTATTCAAGTGACTCATGGCCCAGTATTAGACCATGCCAGGTTATACTGTGCAGCATCTTTTACTGCTTACTGTGTTTACTGTGCTATTATATAAATACCACATCAAGCTTGTTTATTGTTCTGTTGTTTTTATGTTAATAGCAAATGGAGCTCATGCCACGTATGATCCGTTTCAGGAGTCTAGCTAGGTTAATGATGTACTTGGCACAATAGCTGTTTTACAGAGAGCTGCATTAATCAGATTTAATTTGTCAAAAATAAAAGCTTTCAGGATTTCATGGAGAAATATAACAATGAAAATCAAATGACATTTTATGAGAGCCAGTGACACTGCGGCAGTCTGACAGATTCCCTTCAATGTCTCTCTGGAAAGTCCAACATGGAAATCTGCCTGTCCCAGAAAAAAATGTTTGACTCACAGAGTCTGGGAGGAAAATATAAAGAGTTTCCAGATATGTCCATGGTTAATTGCCTTCTGTGAATGAATAGAGGGAGGCCTTACAATCTATTTAGCCTGGAATTTCACAAATCAAGTCACATCAGCCGGTTTTCCAATATGGCCGATGATGTGACTGACTTGAGGGCCACTGAAGTGACACATTCATACAAACCTCCATGCCCCCCTTCCCCTCCCCCCAGATCAAACGACGTTGTACCACACAGTGCAGTATACTTACCGGGTGGCGGTGGCACAGGGCAGGATTTGCACAGTCAGCATTAGAGTCAGCCCCTCAATCCCCGCTTCCTCCTCCCACAGAGAAGCTCCTGGGTTATGGGAAACATGTGGGGCTCTTTTTCACTGCTCATTCTCCTGTGTTTCACTTAGTGTGTTCAGCTGCGTGATCAAGTGGTTGTGTGACATTTTAGATGGGCTCTGCAGTTGATTGTCTGTCAGCACACACACATACACACACACATACACACACACACACACACACACACATACAGTACACACGCACGCACGCAGGCAGGCGCACGCACACACACACGACCACAAACACAGGAAAGTTATTAACATACACTGGCCAAATACTGTGACTGCGCAAGGTTGCGTACAGGGCAGTAGCTTCACTCAACAATTTGAGGATAGAGGATACTGTAACTATAACCGTACAATATACAGTATGCTATATTATACAGAAGCACATGACTTAAACCTTGTAAGCGATTGTAAGTTAATTAATACACTTTTTAGCTAGCTGCCCGTTGTGTGTGTGCTCCATCCAATGTGTGGGCAGAGCTTCTGAGGGAGCACCCTATGGCATTGAAGGGAGATATCAACAATCTTTCTTCAGAATGACTGAGTAGTCCTATACCTTTAACTCTACTGAACCATCTTACATCGCTGAGGTTTGTGTTTATTTGCTGAAACTTTAGGCCACTTAAAGAAACATTTGTGCTCCAGCATACAGCCCCTTGGCTGATTTGGTCCCTGCTGCATACTGCAGTGATTGCTTCAATAGGCTTTTGCACAACCATGTCCCATCAGGGCCCATGTGCACATAACTAATGTCCCACTGTCTTTTTTCATTTTTTCTGACATATCTCCTCTTATTTTTTTTCTAAGGATATTCTAATGAAAACAAATCTGTATAGGTTTTCACTTTTTGAATATAAGCCTCACAAATAGGGTAAAGCTAGAGCACAGTTTACATCGTTGCTTTCTTGGCTACATGCAGTATGTTTGCAAAAGACAGGCTCCTCATTTACACAAGCGAGCGAGGTGTTAGGATATAGATTGCTACTCAGTGCTGACAGGCATTGTAGTCACTCTTCTGTGGTTTCCATTTTTTGCCTCTCTTTTGGATTCTGAAAGAGATCATAACAAAACAAATGGCCAGGTCTATTTCAGAGCATACAAAATACAGTACTGTGTTGTAAATCAATTGCTTTGTATCTCGAAAGGGGAAGACTCTGTTGTGCTTAATTTTCAGAAATATTGATTGTCCTGGCCTATAGGCTAGCGGTACTACAATATTTGGTACGGTAAATGAATAAATCCAGAAACAAAGAAGCCCAGAGGGCAGCATATGTTTCTCTGAGATCTCTTAGAAGACTGATTATTTTGATTCGTGTGGGAGTTTTTCCCTTTACATCAGGAAGGTTTACATTACGGGGGTTTTATGTGCTTCTAGAACACATGAAGAACGCATATACTGATCCCACATCAAATAAGATGTGTTTGTTACATATTTTTTGTCTATCATATCCGGGGGGGTTAAGTGAAATAGATTTAGAAATGCATTTATCGTGATTCATACCAACCCTATGTATTATTTATTAATGGTAGTTCTAGGGCAAGGCCTATTACTGATATTTCCAGTACTAGACATGCTGAGAACATGTGCTGCCTGGTCTAGACAGCACACTGACCTCTTGCAAGGAGTCCCAAATGATATTCTGCCTATTGTGTTCTCGTTGTTGAAAGTGGGTGGCAAGAAAGAGAAGAAATCTGCTCTAATCTGCTGCAGGATGAGTGCGTGTCACAGCCAGACAGGGAGAGTTTTGGGGGAGGAGTGGCGGGAAAGTAAACTCCTTCTGGCCAGCGTGCCGCTGCAGAAACGCCATACTGACCAAACTATTGCTTTTATGGGTCTCTGGAGTACGTTACACAGTTCAGAGGCTTGTTGTTGTCATTGTTGTTGTTGCTGTGCCGGTCTCACTTCCCCTGCGATTGTGGTGGTGAGGGCGGACGGGTGGGCAGGCATGGAGACTGCTTTGTTTGAGGAGGTCCAAAGTGGCAAGAGACTCCATTGTGATATACATACTTATTGTTTTAAGATGTGATAAGGGGCCAGTAACATAGGGAAATGTGGTCAGGTGTGGCCTAGCTAGTATTCAATGTTCTTGAGTAACTGCCTTCAGAATGGCTAATAGACTGCCAGATTTAGATAAAGATGTCTAGATGGTTACTTTTAAATTAGTATAGAAAACAAAATGTAACAAATATGCATTGTTTTGCTCTGGTATCACAGCATTTTGCATGCATAATAAAGGGTAAACCTTTTATTATGGCCTTTTCTGCCTGCCGCTAGTTTGCAAAAAGTTTTTTTTTTTAACATTTAATGTTTTACTAGAAATTTCAAATAAGAAACATGGGAACAATTTCTAAAGCAAAACAATCTAATTTCCTCAATGGTTTCGTAGCATGTGGGAAACTTATGTTTCCACCATGAATGGTTAACCTAATGAAAGTACAGTAAGTAGCCTGTTGTCCAGGCCAGAGGAATTGGAGAGTACAACTGCCCTTTTCTTACACAGCCCCGCCCACTCTCCATTGACACAGTTTATTTTTTTTATGACTGAAAAAAGCAAATTTATCAAGCAGTGATTGTAAATAATAAAAACAGTTTCGATGGATTTTATTCAATGCTCCGAGGTCTCGTCTGTCACTCCACGGTGTGTGTCCTAAGGCATCACTCTCTAGACAGGAAAATACACTTGAGTATTGTTGGGATGACGTATGAGAAAAGCATGTTTTGTTTCTTGTTTTTTGTCTGCTCTCCTTCCAGCTACAACAGTTGTGAGAGATGTGGTTGTTCATTGTTCCAGCTGGTAAACCTGTAGCAGTTAAACAGAAGTCATACATGTGTGGCAATTTTACATGACTTAGGCTTTCGTTTATTATCATGGAGATTGTCACAGATAAAGGAAAGCTATCAGTGTGTCTGTTAAGTTATTTGTCTTGATTGTGGGCCTTATTGGAGTCTGTGAAGAAACGAAAGCATGACATTTAATCACATGCCTGATAACCTGTATAATATTGCTACTTGTTCTGACTCTTGAAGTAGCCTCTATGCAATTTATTTTGTACGTTATTTGGCCAGTGCTGTAACATACTACTACAGAGATTATGGCTGTCAAATTCTGAAATGGAATAAGTTTTCCAAGCATAGTAACAGCCATTCCTAATACAAATGGCAGGTTTGTTTGGGATGTGCTTATTGAGCTAGCAGCCATGGACATGCACCACTTCTACTGTGTAATTTAAAACACCACTGGAATGACCCTGGAATGGACTCTCTTTTTGCAGTGATGTGTCAGAAATATCATCCGCTAGTGCTCTAATTGAGAAGGACTCCCATGATAGCTAAACTCCTAACATGAACCCTCCCGAATTAGATCATCTCTTTCACATGAAAATTACACAAATTACATATTCGCTCCTTTCATTGCAGTGCTCCTTGCTAATTTGTATACTTTCATATCAGTCTCTGATGTTTTTGTTTTAAAATTGCTTTCTCATTTACAGGAACCATTTCCAAAGCATTTCTTTGTAAAACATTTTGTATCACAAAATAATTGTCTATTCAGGCTCCACCGTATTGTGTACACAATTTTAGAAATGCCTATCCTCCTCACAACCAACAATAACAACAAACCCACACAACAAGGAAGGACACAGGAATGTTTGTGTTGCTTGTGTGTACAATGGCAAACATCATCTTTAACCTGTCCTACAACATACTTACAGTGCACCATGTTACCAGGTTGCAACCTGTCTTGGCACCCTGTGCGCAAACAGTATTGATTTTTGCTGGGTATTTCTTACAGTAAGCACTGATGTGATTGGGGCACAGGATGGTGCTGGGGTGGGTGGAAAGGAGACAGACGGCCGAGTGACATGTGAAAGGGCCCAGGCTGCCCCTTTGAATGACCTGTCAGGCTGTTTGTCTCCGCCATCAATTAAGTGACTCAAACAGCCTCACACCCTCCAGAATTACAATGCTAGGAAGGAAGGGGTTAGATTAGGGCTGGTGTTAAGACTGATGTATTTTTCACACTGCACAAATATTCTGTCCAACAAAGACTTGCCATACAGTAGACAATTCACCAGAACAGGCAAGTTCTGAGTTATGAGCCACAAATAAAAACAAAGTTCTATAGCCCTGTACTATAGGCATTGTCTGAGCTTTACCCATTGGAGGGTGAGCGTTTGAAAGAATGGCCCAGCATGCCTACTGGGTTCTTTGATAAGCACAACTTAAATAACAAGTTTGTAACACAAAGCCTTGAAGGATAATTCTGCTATTTTATTTTGAAAATATGATTATGAGCGATGCACAGATGCACATTAATTAGGCTATAGTCTGGTTTCGCTCTTTTTTTTTTGTCTTGGCACTGCTCTTAAATTTGGTAGGGCTGTACATTTGTAATAATTGCAAATGCAATAATAATTGGTGTGTGATGTGTGGTATACTTGACCTTATTTGTCTTGGTTTCATTGCAATCATTTCGGAAGTTGGACTGTGTACAGTTTCCCCCGCTCTTAGTTCCTAACCACACTCCCTCCTGCACAGATCCTGTGTCTGCATTCTTCTGATGTGAGGTCTTTAGATCATTCCCGTGTGAGTGCTGCTCGACACCATAATCGATGGAGTTGGAGTTTGTCTACATGAACGCAATGTGTAGTCTATTTTCTTGCTGCCTATCTGTCGGTCTGCCTGGATAGCTCCGGATGTTTCCATCCCAGTTAGTGAGAAGAAGAAGGGCACAAAGAAAACTAAATCACTTCATCCAGACAGTCTCTAGCCAGGAGGGTCCTTTGGGTAGGTCAGGGCTGAGACTAGGGCTGAAGCTGGGTAGGTGGAGATCTTGGCTGATCATCTGGCTCACGTGGAATGTTTGAGCCCGTTGCCAGGCAAGGAGGAAGGTTTTGATTTAGCCCCGCGTCCTCCGAGCAGCTTGTCGCAATTAGTGATGTCACGGGGGAGAGAAACAAATATGAAGCATTTCTTCAAAGGGCAAACATATCGCTCCCATGAGTTCATTCTTTCCTTGGGTTTCTCACGCATGTCATTTCTGGAACAGGCAAACGTGTAATTTATTCCACTTATCTTATGCCAAATGAGCTTATGTAGGGTCGGCTATAGGCTACATCATGTTACTTTGCCACTATAAGATGATCCAATTATTTGCATAGGAATTCTTACCCTAGACAGATGGCAAATTCTATTGTATTCCTTTACTGTATGTCATGTTACATACTTTATGTTACGCATCCCCACTACAGCAAAATGGCAGTTTGTGTAATAAAAAACATATAATAATAATAGTTGATATGAAATCTCCTTTACTTTACTTTTTACACTTTTAATTTGTATCATGTATTTCTATGTATGCTCCTGTCTTAGTCAGATGTTTGATGTTATGTGTCTTTGTATTTGTAATGCAAGATGTCCTTGAGTGTCTCTAAAGGTGTCCTCAAATAAAATGTATTATTATTATTATTTTTATCCATCCATCCATCTTCATCCACTTATCCAGAGTCGGGTCGCAGGGGCAGCAGCTTCAGCAGGGGACCCCAAACCTCCCTTTCCTGAGCCACACTGGAAAGCTCTGACTGGGGGATCCCGAGACGTTCCCAGGCCAGTTTGGAGATATAATCTCTCCACCTGGTCCTGGGTCT
>JAODOY010070453.1:0-16248 GCA_025399855.1 Forbesichthys papilliferus
TGCCGGCTGCACGGGACCCCGAGCAGCGAGGTCACAAATACCCAACTCCATTAAGTGATAGAGTTGATCAAGGGGGATTTTAAACATTCTGATTGGGTGAAAAAAAGATAGGAAGTCCAATCTTGTGTAATCGTACGGAAGCTTGATTGAAATGTATTTGCACCGCCTTTATGACAAAAGTTTTTTAATTGAGGGATTCCAGATTGATACCAAGTCTAAAGTTTGCAGGATCAGGATTGTATCACAAAGGCTAGACTCAAAATGCTTTTAATACTGTAATTTAAAGTTTTTAGTATATGCAACTTTAAAGGTAATTCTGGACAACCTCTCCCATGTGGTGCTCCTTCAGAAGCACCGCCCACACATTGCAAATGCATTGCAAAGATGTCAAGTGGCTTAATGTGAGCTTGTGTTCTTTTCTTCCTATTGCTTCAGATAATTACAATTTTCTTTCCTTTATACCAAAAAATATGTTTTCAATTCAAGCGGTGGCAAAACAGCAGGCATGAAAGTTAAAGTTTTGTGGACAATTTACAGTATGCAGTCTGGAATACTCATCAATCTTCTCTTTAGTACCTGTAATCTTATGTGTCAATAAATACTGAAATATTACAGTATTTTGCGATACATAAGCTGTCACTGGTACACCTTTATTTATAAATCCGTAGTGTTTTTTTTTAAATTATCTAAAGTTGTGATGTGTACTGTTTCTGCTCACAGGATTTTATTTTGCTTACTGTACAATATAAGAACAGATTTAGGAAAAAAGGGCTTTCTTTTATTCAGCCAGCATGGAACACATAGCAGCGTTTAAATGTATGTCCCGCTTTGTATTTTTAAATAATTGACGAAGGACTTTGACTTACGTAAATGAGTTGTGTTAATTAGTTGTGTTAATAATTGTTATTATTGTTGTTGGTTTAACTACATTACCTGTATTTTAGGCTATGTATTGTGTCATTTGTATATGACTTGCTGATGCCTATCTTGGCCATGCAGGACACTCTTTTAAAATGGAATTTAATCACAATGTGCCTTTCTGGTTTCTAGAAAAAAACTAGGCCTGATGCATCTTTATTTTATGTGTGCGTGTATGAGAGATACTTCACATTGTCTACTGAGCTTTTAGTGACCTCCTCAGGAACATTGTAATACAGCAGGTTAAGGATAAGCAACGTCAGCACTGCACGACGTGGAAGATGAAGGGGTAGGTCCAGGGTAGGTCTGGTATTGGCTTATTGTGCCAAGAAATAGAGCTTCAAAATAATAGAAGTAGGTTTGAGTGTTCTAACAACTAACTGCTATGATTGAATAAAAGCAGATCATTATTAATCCGTAGAAGAAGAAGAAAATACATTGCTAATAATAACCAGACAACCAGACCATCTTGACGTGGAATATAGATTTAGCCCTAGGTATCCATTATTAAATCTATATGATTTAACAATTATTAAGAACTGTGAATGTGTCCACTTAACTTAATTATACGGTCAACTTTATCTAGAAATTATTTTTACGTAACAGAGATGGGATTATTACTGTTATTCAAATGTACTTCCATTTGCCTTTGATTATATGAAGCTTTATTTTGAAGGATCGTTATCAAGGCCACTGGGATTTTCTGGTTGATGGGTCCAGGTATCGGGATGCACTTGCAGGGACATAACGTGAATTCTTCAGACATAATCACGAATTTAGCATTAAATGGCAATTAAAAATAACGACCCCTGTCATTTGACAATATTGAACATCTCGATAGTACTGTCTTCATTAATATCAGCGGGATTCATCTTTGGTGGATTGGACTTGCTGCTGTAGCTAGCAGGCTAGCTGTCAGGTACCGTATATTACTGGCCACATCAGCATCGCTGCTATAAACCTAGATTAGCGCAAAATAGCTACAGTATCATAAATTATAGCTGTGGATTAAAGAGATGGCGAAGACCATCTGCGAGCTGACAACTGCATTTATCCGAACAATTCTTGTGTTGTTTTACAGGATTTATTATGGCAGATAATATTATGAGCAAGGCTGCAACCATGGAGATCCCCATTAACAGCAATGGAGATACGGGAAACCTGGCAGAAGATGACAGCCTTGAGCAGGTGAGTCACATTCTTGCGACCATCTCGCATATTATGGATTTATGTCAACAACATACTGTAACGATGTTTGAAGGCGTATACATTAGTGACAGCAGGTACCGATATAGTTTTTTCCTGTACCCCTTTAAATTTAGATACTAGTTATGTTTCTAGGTGTATTTATTTCTAGTTAAATAGTATGCACTTGCTGTTTGTTAGTAGTGTTTTAGTATGCGTCTCTAAAACATACTGTCACTGCACACTACCTTGTCTTGTCTCATTCTCACAGGCTGCACAGATTCAATGGAGCTTAGATGAGAAGGTACAGTAAGGGAAATACAGTAGAAGCTGGGGACAATTAACATGGCTGATGACCTGCCTTGGTGTTAGACACAGCCGCTGTAGAAATGACATTGATGAGGCCAGTGCTGGTCTAATATGTAACCAGGAGGATTCAAAACAGATATAATTTGATGATCAGTTACATGTATTTACATGTAACTCCAAGCTTTCTTCAATTAGCGTCTTTCTTAGTTAGGCTATCAAACTTTATATAACCTCAAAAATAATGCTGTACTATCTGGAGTGGTTATTTTAAAATTAATTCAGTTGAGGCAGATGTTGGGCACAGTGTTGTAAAAATCCCATCTGGCAAAAAATGGCCATTCTAAACCTAACTTTGTGTTTTCCATCACATTAGGACTTGCAGCAGGTGATGGTGTCTGGACCCAACCTGAATGAAACCAGTATTGTCTCTGGAGGTTACGGCGGTCCAGCAGGGGGCATAATTCCCACCAGCTCAATTAAAGGTACAGTGTTTGTGTGCTGTGTGAGACTTCTTCATCTTGTACATGTTTTAATTTGACTGAGTTGGTTGTTTTTCCAGCCAGGCCAAGAGTCTCCCAATGGTTCCTCCATTTTATTCTAATCCTGCTGCTACTTCTGTAGGTCTGTTGTTCAGGTTTAAATCCCTACATATCTCATAGGGCCTGCGGTACGCTTCAACCCTGAGTATCTGGACAGAAGGCGGGCCCCTACCCATGGACCAGGTGGCTTTGAAGCGACATTATTTATGGCCTTGTTTATTAACCCTAACTGTGTCAGATTTCATGGCTGGTTTGATTTTTTTTTTGTTGGTATAACTGGTTTTAAAATAATTATGTTTTTTGCTACCCTTCTTTTTTTCTCTTTATTTTATCTAAGGGGTTGCTATGCTGTTGCCTGACAAAGGGACTTATTTCCAGACCTGCCTATACTTTTTTGACATCTTAACAAAAAGCAATGGATTCACTAACCTGATATGAAAGCATTATGTTTAATGCTGCTTGTTTCTGATATGACTTCTTTGTGTGTACAAATGTGCTGTACTGTATATTTGAATGCTTGATGTTTGACTTCTTTTTCCCTAAAGCCCATTTATTGTTCTTTCATGTTTCCTCATTCTGCATGGTGCAATATTTAACATATATTGTATAGCACCAAAGATACTATACCATATGTTGTATTAGCTTGCTACATACATAATGGATACATGATTGAAGGCTTGGTGGGGTGCATTAAAACCTATATGTTTTACAATGTCTACAATGAAGACTAAAGCAATACAGTGTGCCTGCTTTTGGTATCCATTATTATCCATTCCAGTATTATTTCTCCCTCATTTAATTGGTGTTCATGAACTCATTCTACATACTGTACACCGTACCATCCTGATACAGTTCACCATAGAACCTTGTCTCTCATGTCCTTCCTCTCACTATGCTTCTCTGTCATCACCATTGCTCATTCCAGACCTCCGCATGAAATACAGGGGGCTTCCCACGGCTCAAAGCCAACCTGCAGCCAGCACATTCGCCAAACAAACAGCCCACCATCACCCAGGTATCTGTAGGCTTCCATTAACATGGTCCTCAGCATGGTCTCTCATACTCCCCATCACCTCTGTGTTAACATCCCTGTGAGCACCAAACATTTGTTTAGCACTGGCATAAACCTCATTATCTGAGTGCTTCTCTCAAGCCGTTCTGGTTGCTAGCTTACAAAAAGTAGTGTATTTAGCACATCCACGTTACATTGCTGTGCACGTCAACAGTAGTAGGTTATGGCTATAGTATGTGATTCTAACATTTGCTATGTTTAGAAAGGTTAGCTAAAATGATGGAAATAAATGAACAGAAATCGTTTCTCCTTCACCCTTTATGACCCATCCTCGAGTCTAATTGGCCGAACATAGAGAAGGGTCATTGTCGAGCCCAACGCTGTTCCAAAAGTTGTATTGTTTTAAACTGGGAGCGCTGGGAGCGCAGCGGGAAAAGGTTTAGTGCTCTGAGGAAGTGTTGGAAGAAAGCATGTGTGCATCCCTCTGGCGTCTCTCGTCCATCCCAGGTTCAGTGCACCACAGCAGCAGTAGCTCAGCCCTGGTAGCTGAGGAGGTGTCTCGTGGCGTAGCAGTGGAGAAGCTGGACAGCGTTAAGAAATGGGGCATTAACACTTACAAGGTACTAGGTCTGGCAATTGAGAGGCAACACATGATGTTATATTATCACAACACAATTTCATGTGTGTCAATTTTCACAATTCTCACTTACTGTGATTCAGTATTGCAATTTATTTGCATCTTTTAATCTTATAGACATTTGCAAACAGTTCAAATATACTTTCAAAGACTGTCAAGAAGTCATGGTAGGATTATGTTAAGCCGCAATCCTCAATTATGTCATAGTTTATCATCTTACAAATTATTGTGTACTGACAAATTTCCCCTTGGAGACAGTTTTCTCTCTCTTTCTCTTTCTCATGGCCCACAATGCACCAGTGCACCAAGCAGATGTTCTCTGAGCGGTTTGGCCGGGGCTCTAGGACAGTAGACCTTGATCTGGAGGCTCAAATCGACGTGCTGAGAGACACCAAGCACAAGTACGAGAACATCCTGGTTCTGGCCACCGCCCTCATTAGCCACTTCCATAACATGGTGCAGACGCAGCAGGCCCTGGGAGACAGCTTCGCAGATCTCAGCCAGAAGTCTCCAGAGCTGCAGGTAGCATGTTAGTTCTCAGTATGTATCTAATGAACCTTCAGTTCAAAGCTACAGTCAGCCATTTTATGCTAATAACCTCACTTGGTCAAATTTGGCGAAGAACTCCTTGCAGTCCGCTAGCTGATAGTTTTGTGTGCATGTTGGAAACAAACAAAGTGGTGCAGACCACACCACACAACACTATCCCAGCATTGGCAGTGTGTGTCCAATGTGTGGGACGGAGCTTCTGAGGGAGAAGGGATAGGTTGTTTTTGTTTTGATCCATTTCAGTTATCAGCAAGCTCTAGATTGCTCTACTCTAGATTTAGTTCTTTACTAATATTTCCTTTCTTATTATATAAATTAACTATGTATGATCATGTTTGTCACTATATGTCACACTTGAGCACAAGCATCTCAGACTAAAACACATGCGTGGCCAGATCGGCTATTTCAAACGATTGACATGATTGATTAGCTACTACAATGTCTATGCTAGGGTCTTGTACATTTGAGCCCTTTGCTTTTCATATAGTAAGAGTTCACTGCTTTTCCCTGCAGGATGAGTTTGGGTACAATGCAGAAACACAGAAGCTGCTGTGCAAGAATGGTGAAGCTCTGCTGGGTGCCATCAACTTCTTTGTTTCGAGTGTCAACACGCTGGTCAACAAAACTATGGACGACACACTGATGACTATCAAACACTATGAGAACGCGAGGTAAACAAGCCTGATGTTTACAATACATGCATGCATGCCCCTCCCCCACTCGAGTGGTTTGGATTCCTTTCTGCACTTCCCTGTAGATCTCATGTGTTCACATATTTCTATAGCTGTCTCCCTTCAGCTGACACAATTGTGGGGTGTTGCCCCTTTAAACGCACCACCGTCTGCACGCAGGCTGGAGTTTGACGCATACCGCTCTGACCTGGAGGAGCTTAGCCTGGGCCCCAGGGACGCATCTACTATGGTCCGCATCGACATGGCCCAGCATGACTTCCAGATTCACAGAGACAAGTATGAACGGCTGCGTAGTGACGTCACCATTAAACTGAAATTCCTGGAAGAGAACAAGGTTTGTGAAGGGGATTTTCTGTGGGTCTTCTATTTTTACATGCAAAAAGATATCTTGCATACAAGTCAAATATGAACCTATATCATCTTTCACCAGCATTTCTGATTAAACCTTTTAATGCTTGCATGTATAACAAAACATTTTTAAAAATACGTAGGTTACCCTTACCTTAGTATAGTGCTAAATAACTAAAAAGGTCTAAAGATACATTTTCAAACAGGATTTCTGATTGGAATCTACCACTTCAAAATCAACAAATGAAAGTGACTTAACTGATTATCCTAACTCCACCCATGTTTGCTCTCATTTGATCTTCTAGGTGAAGGTGATGCACAAGCAACTGCTTCTCTTCCATAATGCTATCTCAGCTTACTTTGCTGGCAACCAGCAGCAGTTGGAACAAACTCTAATACAGTTCAATGTAAAGTTAAAGCCTCCGGGATCCGACAAGCCTTCCTGGCTTGAGGAGCAGTAAGTAACGGAGCTGTCTGTCCTGGACGTGTCACAGGAGATAGATGAAGGTGGCAGTGAGAGAATGATTAGAGGTGCATTGTGGAAAGTGGAGGAGCGGTATAGAAACAGGCCTGGGCCCTATGTCACTAAGCAACAACGTAGCCTTGATCCATGCATCAGCTTCACACAATGCTAATGGTGGTGTTTTATAAACCCAGTCTCAGACTATCAGGCTACTTCCCAACCAGTGTTATCCATACATGTGTGCTGTGTATCGCAAAAGGCCAGCCACGTGAAGCATGGGAAAGGTTGCCGTGGTTTCTCAGCAGAGGAGCAAGAAAGAATATGGTAGAAATATGAATGTAACGATAGTGAAAACCAGTGGCATACAAATATCACCTGGTGGTTGCAGTCTAGTGGGTAAAGGTGATTGATTTGGGCTCTGTATGTTGTAGCCATCTACTTGGTTGTTATTTGGTGTCTCTAATAAATGAATACATGTTGATTATGTTATCATATTGGTATTTATAATGTCTCAAAATGTATTCAAACAGGCTTTTCTGTTTTATCCCAGCCCTGTATTTGAGTTTTGTTTTATTTGCTTAATTACATACAGTATTTTCTTTGCCTATTTTGACCATAAATTGCTTCTGGCGCTGATGTGTACAGCACAATGTACTGTATCCTTCATCTGGTGGGCCACTTATAAAAATGTTAAGCAAATAAAAACGGGTCATTATGGTGAAAATATTAGCTTGGCAAAGCAACAGTATTCCAACTGTGGATCATTCTGTGCTCTTGCTCTGATGCGAGAAACCAACAGGGACCTCTAAAAGCCTGCCTGTGAAGTGCCCATCTTGCCCATCTTTCTAAATTCCCAGACCTTTCAATTGCGAGGCAACATTCCAATAATGTGGGAGTAGATAATGTGTGTTTTGTGGGAGTAGCTAATACTGTGACAGCTGTCACATCAACAACTGAATTGTTGCTTGTGTTTTGTGGTATTGAACATAAGCTGCCCTGGTCCAGGATACAGTGTACTGTACAGCATGAGTTACCATGGCAATGCACATGTAAGCTATTTAGGCCATGGACCACCTCAACTGAGAAACTCCAGGGTGAAAGTTGCTAAGTAACCAGTAAATCCTGCTTTGTGACATAGGCCCCAGTGTCTATTAGACAAACACGAGCTTGCTTTGGTGTGTTTACCCTGCACCACTGTTGCTTTAATTTACTCATTTCAGCAAAACCTGATCTTTGTTGTTCATGCCATAAAGACATCAAATACAAGATCTGGGTATGTTATTTCTTTGATTTCAATGATTTATGTTAGGCAAAATAGACCCAGCTTTTTTGTGCATTTAATATTTTATTAAATTGATATAGCCTATGTCATAACAAAATTAGGCTATTTACTATAAGCATGATTGATCCAGAACACTGATATAAAGAAATACAAATGAAGTAAAGTAAGAAGTGTGGCTTCCTGGTCTACTGCAATGTTCTTGGGAGGTTTTTAAACCAAGAAAGTTCACAAATAAATTAAAAATGTTCAAAAAGGTGAAAGCCCCTTTATGATTTAATGGGTGCTGTAAGAGAGTGCTCATTAAACACGCAAATTACTATATGATCACAGTTTTTTATTTATCCATTCCCATAGTGCTTTACTTCCAAAAGCATTTAGATTGCATCTCGGTTAGTTTATTCTGCCAATAATAATAGCTGAGTCTGTATTACTATTATAACGGCAACGAGAGAGTATTATCACTCTCCCTCTGACACACACACACAGTCGTAAACATGAACGTGACCAGTGGATAATTCGGTTGCTTGCAATAGATTGTAAATAAGCATTTCCGGTCAGCTGATGCTCGTTATGAAAAGGGCATCTTACTCCCCAACAGCCTTGTCTACAACTCCATCACAGCATCACTAATATGTGACACAGCCTGTCAAACCTAGCCAATAGCCTTATCACCACTGTCTGCTTGAGATAATGTGGAGATAATGTCCATGAAGCACATTAGCTGTTGTACATGAGATGTTAGACGAGCCAATATACATTAATATATGTTCAGTAATGTAGGGAAGGTCCACACACCTTTCAAGCACTGGGAGAATGCTTTGGAAACCAATGGACAAAGGTAACTTCAGGATTGTCAAGAAGTAAGAAAAAATAAAAAGAACGTGCAATTATTTGTAATTAATCAGAATACTCAACTTTTACCAATAGGATATGGCTCAGCGGCATACTTAGATGGTGCCATATCAGAAAAGAAACACTTGTCCACAAGATGTCACTGTTGCTCGGTGTAATATGAGTATGTTCAAAACCAACTTGTGGAAATTTTGACCTTTGACATGCATTCTTAATTGCTGCATAAACATTTAGGCACATTGGGCTAATTAGAAAAACAAGTTTCCATGAATTCAATTTTATTTAAATACTTAAAATAGTAAATATTTCAATATATCCTAATGTAGTTGTGTATTGTGGGTCAACATTTGAACATTTGTTTATATAATGTGTTGCAAAAAGATCTGTCTGGACATGTCTGTGGTCATTGGGAAGTAAAATTATAACATTTTCAATCTATTTTTGTTTTATATGTTTTTGTTGCATTACTGGTAGGCTACAGTATAGGAGCTTCATCCATGCGGCACAGACATACCTTCACATTCTTTTATTTGAAACTAAATTCAAGATTATTAGGCTATAGCAAAGTCCTTATAGGCATGTCATATAATGTCTCTGCCTATAGTCATACTTTTAAAGTCTCTTTCCAAATCTTAGCAAACCATTTGCAGAGAAATTAATCACCCCGGAATCATCGACCGGATATCCATGGAAGACAGACATTTACATACAAATCAGTATTTTTTTTTAGGAAAGGATTGTCCCAACTGTTTTGATCTGATCTAGTAAACTAGCATACAAACAATGTAGGCTAATAATGCAGTTTGCGCCCTGGCCTGACTTCAAATAAGACTTATCAGTTGTCCGTAGTCGACTGCTTTACATAGTGTTACCGCACAAATCGATGGTCCGTAACGTTATCAGTTTTGAGGACGTTTTTCAACTCGTGGTAAACGACTCTTTTAGGCCATGGGTCGTGCAGCATTCACTGCTACCGTTGGGCTATGTGGGTTTGTGCCTATGGTAATGGACGTAAAAGGGTTAACACCTGGGTGCGTCCCTTCTACGCAGGTAAGTTTCATGCTTGGTTTCAACACTTCCACCTACCGTAATCCTGTCGTAACGTTCAGTGCTAATGATTATGTTAAGTTATTGTGAACAGGAGTCGGGACGGAAGGACGACTGAGTGTATTGCTGTTTAGATTTTGGATGATGATGCGTATCCTAATGCCTATCCTTAGGTACCGCACCGGTAAGTCGTTTAATTTCAGTTGGTCAAATTAGAGTTACCGTATTGTAGTAGTCATGATAATGTTGCCGGAATGAAATACTGGTACAGTAGTTTTGTTTTTTTAAGATACAGAGCTTCCTCTAATATTAGCCATATTATTAGCAAAACAATTACATCAAAGCCAAATGTTACAATGCAGTTTGAAAAAAAAGAGTATTTTATTTTATTTCTTTATTTTGCGTATTGACTATGTAGTCTACTACACAAAGTTTCACAGAAGGTTACAGTAGATTTTATGAACGGAATTAGCCTACTTCTCAAAAGTGCTTTTTTAATTACGTGAAACCTTGCCGCATTTCTGTTATTTTATTTTTTACAAGAAGCATTTGCAATTGTGATGGTTCACACCGTTTGGAGAGGTTACTATTACCGTAGTTGTTATTGGTAGTCCTGAGTATTCCAGTCTTGTAAATCAGACCTCATCATCACAGAGTACTCACTGACCCAGTCATCACTCTAACCTCCATCTTGACAGGACATGGGCACCATGAGTAAATATTAAACACAGTGAGATCTCCTCCACAAAACATGTCATCTGGAGGTCCCCCTCCACCTCCACCCCCTCCTCCTCCTCCACCACCTCCCCCACCTCCCCCTCCTCCTCCACCTCCACCGGGCCCTGGCCTCCCGCCACCCCCGGGTGTCGCGTTCCACGTGGACCGCCGGCGCTCCAAGATGCGGAACTTCAACTGGGACATGATTCCCACGGCCAGCGTGATGGGCAAGCGCAACATCTGGACAGTGCAGAAGGAGAGCGGACAGCAGGAGTATGAGCTGGACACGGACCACATGGAGGAGCTGTTCAGCCACGGAGGGCCCAGCGGGGGAAAGGCCCAGCAGCAGGTCAAGGCCCAGAGCCGCCTCAGTGCCCACGGTGGCTCACCTGCTGAACTGGTGAGTACTGTGGCCTGGCTCTTCCCCAAACATTGCTCTCAGCTTTCCCTGAGCTTATAGTGTGGAGACCCTGGTCGCTTTGGTGTTCACACAGCCACCCTGGATGGTGGACCATTCAGTGTTAGTGTGATGAAGTCAAGTGTGTGTTTCTGAATGGTGGTAGAGCTAGATGAAGGGATACAATTTGTAGCAATGCTGATTGGTTAAAAGCTGTCCAATAGTTTCAACATTAACCAGAGGTCTACACTCAGTAGGAGGCAATGAATGCAGCTGTCCAGACTCTATTTACCAAGTGCATTGTGGGTCTGTATGAACACAAGGCTAGAGTACCGGAAGAAAGATTGTTCACGCCGCATGTGCCTGTTCTCCTCCCACCATTCATTCTCCACACACCTTGTCTTCACCTAGGGTGGGGTGGTCTAGAAATGGTGATCATTGGCATGCATTAGCTTTCATCACAGTGACCCTTTGGTGTGAGTGATTTGAGTTAGTGCATTTGTTGTGAAATGCTGAGATACGGTGGCATGTCTCATTGATGTGGTATTGATTCCCTCAGAAATGCAGTGGAGTTAATCTGCAAGCGTGCCTGGATAATGGATGTTTTCCTACAGTAAAGCACCCTCAACCTCACTAGTGTAGGACATTAGGACACCGATAATCATCTCCATTGTTTCACACTTGTTCAAGTATTGATTCATTAATGTAGTCATTAATTCAGTTGGAAGCGTTATCATGGTCTACTGTTATGATTCTTCTGTTATCTGGTGGAGAGGAGCAAGGTTTATTTTGTATTTTGGCTGAGATGTTTCCCTCAGTAACTCTTCTTTTATGGTAATCATTCAGCGCAAGGGTGGAGTGTTGCTATTCTTCATCTGTGTTTGCTAAGGGATGTTAGTATTATGTCAATGTACTGTTCTGTACTGTATGATATGATGCGTAGAGCATTATGAAGTTATAGGAAGTGCGGATGTTTAATACTGAAGGATCAGCAGTCATTAATATGGGTCTGTTTAAGGTTATATTGTTTTCTATATTTTGACTTCAACCTATTTCTCAGTATGCACCACTGCAGCACTAAGAGTTATGTTAGTCCTTTAATGTTCCAGTCAAGGAGTATTCAACCTTTAGGAATGAATTTGTCTTTTTGGCATTGGTCCTGAATTACTTGTTTAACGACTGTTTCTCACATGCTACTTCTTCTCTGGTCCTCAGGTGTCCATTCTTAATTCCAAGAGAAGCATGAATGTTGGCATTTTCCTGAAGCAGTTCAAGCGGTATGTCAGTGGTACATTTAGATGTTTCATTTTATATATTACATTTTTATACAGTAATGTTTGTGTTTCTCAACAATGCTGCTGCTCATATTCAAGCTAACATGTCCTAACAAGCCCAAGTATTTCACTGAACAAGATTGCTCATGCCTCTGTACCATGAACTACAGTGGTACTGTAACCAAACCGACCAATTATTGCGATTGAGAAATACATGCATTGCTCTATTTTGTCATAGCAGAAATATTATTAGAACAAGAATGACTACATTAAAGGGACAATGCAACATTTTGTCCCAAAACACAAGTTTCCCCAGATTACCAATGCAAACTTGATTTGTTTTAAAACTGTGCATTTAGTGAATTTCAGGGAGGGTGGGTGACTGGTGAGTCTAATGGTCGTGCTGTGGGGTAGTTTTCATGTACGGGAGGGGTTGGTCGCGTCCTTTTGTTGAAAACCAAAACTGCATTGGTTCTAGAATGGCTGAAAAATAATCTGTTTTCCCCTTTAAAGTTGTTTATCATAGGTTGAGTATTAATCTATTCCTCTCCAGAATGAGGGCTACAGCCATTTGTTATAGTCCCAAATAGAACATTCTTATTGGTTGTATTGTTTATTACTTTGATCTACTGTATTGTAGCAATTTAAAGATACAAAACATCTCGATGTGGACAGTCTCCCCCACTCTCACACACACACACACACACACAGGTATAGGCCTGTTAATCTTGACTAATCCAAAAACGGAAGTGCAAGGGTGTAACGGCGTGTAAAGAAAAACAACACAACCCATGTGACTAAGAATTAGTAATTGAGTAAAAAAAGCCGCCCAGTTTAGATGACGGAAAAGGCTGTGTGTGAGGCCATAACTTTCTCTTTATCTCACCCCCAAAGGCCTGTAAGGGATTTGATCAGCGCCATCAGTTCAGGAACCAGTCTGAACTGTGGTCCTGGGAAACTGAGGGAATTGTGCAAGATGCTTCCAGAAGAAGGAGAGGTATGTCAGATGATTTGATCCATTTTCATCCCAGAATATCTCTGCTAGTGTTATGTTGAGCGTTCTATTGTACACACGTCCACCATTATAATACCATTATCTCAGAATAGTATATTTCAGTTATTTTCAAAGTGGAGGTTAGGTCCCTCGAAATAGGGATGTGAGATGCTTTTGGGTGGATGACACTACACTTGAAAAATATACAATATATTTTTAAGTGAGGGTAAGGGGGCCACATTAACGCTTGAATTTGATGATGCACGAGCGGGCGAGGAGTACTGTTGGAAACCAGGGCTATTTTAAATAACGCTTTAAAGTAGGAGTCAGGGAGGATGGGGGAGGGGCCGATGTGGGAGGGGCTGCATGAATGTGAGAGCGCGTTTGAGAACTTAAGCCTATTTTATACTTGACGGAGTTGCAACGGCGTGTGTGGCCCGTGCCAAAACTGACGTCAAATGTGAGGGTGCGGCGGGTCCTGGCGCGTTGGCCATGGCGCACCTCTGAGATTTTGTAACTGGCGTGTTGGGTCTTCTTCATATAATTGAATGCAGATGGCCGGCAGAACGGCCGGAAACATTCGATCGGGACAGAGCAAAGATTGCAAACCACAGTTTAGAGCGAAGGGCCGTAAGCCACCCGACATGGCAAGTATGTTGCGGCCTTAAGGGTTATCGAGCCTTTTCTATTGTGGCCCCGAGACTGTGGAGCGATCTTCCTTTATCTATCAGATCATCTTCCACCACTGAGACATGTACTCTTTAGCTTTTAGAGTAAGTTCTGGGACACTGTTCTAAAACTGTCTTGTTTGTTGTGTATTATTGTTTTATTTAATATATTTATTCATTGTTACTTGCATTGTTGTGTACAGCACTTTGGTCAGCATTGGCTGTTTTTAAGTGTGCCTTATAAATAAAAAGACTTGACTTGAGAGAGAGGCAGGTCTTGCTGGCTGCTCATTCTCCATCAGCATCTCATTATTTTGAATTGAGTGTGGTTTCATAAGTTTCCCAGTCAAGGGTGTGACTGTGGGAATTGCGCAGCACACCACTGATAAGGGGGTTAACATTTCAATGTGATGACTCGAGCGCACAAAAAGTACACTCGTACGCCAGACAGGTCCTGAGCTATTTTCATCTCATAAAATGCACACATTCCTAAAAGTGGGTATTTGTCAGCATTGCTGTGCCTCATCACAGTTCATTCCTAGTTTTTAGCTTACAGCCCAGAAAACATATTTTAGAGTGCAGTCAGTCTTTAAACCTCATCTCTTTGCATGCAGGTACGGCAACTGGTCACATTTAAAGGCAAGGAATCAACTCTTCCTGAAGCAGACCTCTTCATGCTGATGCTTGTCAAGATCCCCTGGTAAGTTGCTTAAAACCCATTCTGTGTGTTTTACACCAGTGAAACCTGTATTGTACTGTAGGTAGCGATTTCTCTTTCTCTGGAGCCCATTGGTCTGCCATTGTGAAGCCTATTTACAAACTGCTGTAGCTGTGTATGCGCATCCATATGATTGACAGGCAAGGAAGAGTCACTGGACCAAGGGAAAGAGGTCCTGATTGGTCAGAACCTTCGGGTACTGTGATAAATCATAATTGACTTAAACTAGAGGCTGGGGCAAATAGAGCACATCTTCTCACAAAGCATTTAATAGCTGAGTCATGTCTATAGCTAAAATATCCTACCTACAGCTAATATTTTGAATGGCTTTTCTCTTAACTCTCCCTGTAAGTTATGAGGAGCGTCTTCACAGCCTGGTGCTTAAAGAGGAACTGTTCCCCGCTCTGGATGAAATGAAACGGGCCATCAGCGTTCTGACAGCTGCTGGAAAAGGTAATATTAGTTGATTACAGCTTATTTAGATCCCCTTTAGCTGTTATCTTGGCAACTGCTTTTTATATGGTAGGGTTTCAGAAAAAGTACAAACACAATTAAGTGTGTGTTTATATATAATGTATACGGTAGTATTCTACCATATTGAAATGCATGTATTCTCGTCACAGAACTGTTGCAGTGTGAGGATCTCCACTCTGTCATTCACCTAGTACTGAAGACAGGAAACCACATGAATGCTGTGAGTGTGACTTTATTATGATTTGAAGGTCCTATATGAAATTGTAAACATTGATATTGCAGCAAGTTGCAGCATGTTTTTTTTCTATGTGAAAATATAGTGGAATCATTGCATCCTGAGCAGAGAATGTCATCTCACTCTGTGTGTTGTAATCTGAGCTCCTTCTACTTCTCTGTGTGTGTGTGTGTGCGCACACGTGCATGCTGACGTGCTGTCTGAAATGCTGGTGCTTAGAGTGACATGTAGCGGCAGACTAGATCATACATAGTTCCATTAGAACTAAAAGCCATTTCTTGGAATATTTTGGAGTTAGTGTGACATCTAGTGCCAGCCATCATATAAACGTCTTTTATTTAATTTAGTTGTCTTTTCTTAATCTCTTTTATGTTTAACTCAGGGTGGCTATGCCGGCAGTGCCATTGGCTTCCGGATGTCATCGCTCATGAAGTTAGTGGACACCAAGGCAAACAAACCTGGCATGAACCTAATGCATTACGTAGTCATGGCAAGTGCTCCTTACCTTTTTTGAACTCACTGCTGAATGTTTGGGACTGCATAGGCAAAATATTTCACAGGGTAAAATGTTTTGTCTGTTGATGGTAGTATCTGCGATAGTAAGATAATATGATATAATTGATATATTATAAAATATTTGTCAAATTAGCTAAATAGGTGATAGACGTGAAAGGCTAAATAGACCACTCTACACAGTAGTATGAGTGGCTGGGATTGTTGTGGTAAAATACAGTATCTCACAAAAGTGAGTACACCCCTCTCATATTTGCAAAAATGTGAGCATATCTTTTCATGTGACAACAATGAAGAAATGACACTTTTCTGCAATGTAAAGTAGTGATTGTACATCTTGTAGAACACTGTAAATTTGCTGTCCCCTCAAAATAACACAACACACAGCCATTCATGTCTAAACCGCTGGCAACAAAAGTGAGTAC